>CM065382.1:34695000-34892500 GCA_033060915.1 Euryodendron excelsum
TTTGGCCTTGCATTGCAAGGATCGAAAGATACATTTCTTCCCGCCTTAAAACTTTCCTAAGTGGCTGGCACCACTATAAGCTAATAAATGGCCTGGCACCACCAGTGAAAATTTTGCCCTGGACCACTGCAACAGGTGCCAACGTTGTTTTGATTGCCTATAAATATAGACCCTACCTCTGCATAAAATGGGTCTGCAAATTCAATCCAGAAACTCTGTCTCTCTGAAAACAGAGCTCGAAGTCTCTCCAAACCCTAATTCTCTCATACTTCTTCAAGCCCCAACCTCCATACACTCAAACCCTACCCTCTATATATCTTATACAGTCAAACACAAGCCTCAAAATATCCATTGAAGACTCAAGTGCTGCAACTTCAAAGCTCTCAAGGTTCAAGTAAACAAAGCAAACAAAACAATCAAAGCAAGAAGGACACAAAGTTGGTTTTCTATTTACTTTTATGTAATCCCCCCTCTTTCTTCTCCCTTCTAACCCACATAGGTTTTCTAATTTTTTAATCTCCATCTTCTACCCTCTCTTCTTATATGCTTGAAACAAGGGACTCCCCAGTTCATGCATAGGAAGGACTGTTGAAGGTCATCGTGTTGGGGGCTTTCTTCTAGTTCAACCTTTGATGGCGTGAGTTCGGCCCCCTTGATTATGTGGTGAAGCCTAACCTTGTATGTTCATGATCCAATTGCATTATGCATGTCATATTCATACATCCATTCAAAATTGCATTCAAAATTGTTTTCAAACTTACATCAAGGTTTTCTTTCAAAACTTGCATTCAAAATCTCTTTTTCAAACTTGTTTTTAAAATCACACTCTGAAAGTGATTCTAGCCATTCCATGGTTAGGGTTGTTTTAGGAAAGTATTATATTCAATGTTATTATCAAGGTCCATATTTTGGGTGTAAACCTGAAATTTTTTTTGTCAAAATCACAATCCTAGAGTGATTCTAGCCATTTCATGATTAGGGTTATTTTAGGAAAGTGTTATATTTAATGTGGTCATTATGATCCATATTTCAAAACCCTTTCTGTTTTCAAAATCACAACCTGAAAATGGTTCTAATCTTCTCATGGTTAGAATCATTTTAGGAAAGTGAGATATTCAAGAGACTTGTGAAAGTCCATATTTAAAACTCTTTTTCAAAAATCTATTCATTAAAAACTATTTCAAAGATCTATTTTCCATAAACTCTTTGTCTTGGAGCCCAAGTCAAGCCCTAGAAACCATGGTTAGGAAACACTAATTTCTTTCTTAAAATCATGATTTTCTATTTTGCCTCAAATAATAGACTTTCAAATCCAAGATTTCGAAAACTCAACCTTTCCAATTCCATTTCAAATCCAATCTACCAATTTAGGAAACCAAATCAAATCCTCCAATTTTGAAAATAAAATAAAATCATCTATTTTTGTAACAAAATCTAATCTTATACTTTAAGAAATAGAAATAAAATATTTCCTAATTTCAAACCCTTCCAAAACTCAACTTTCAAAATTCAACTTATCTAATCTTTTCATATTCTAAAACTTTCATAATTTCAAGCTTTAAAATCTTTCTTAAATTCAAACTTCTGAATCTTTCCTAGTTCAAATCTTTCTAAATTCGAATATTTCCAAAATCAACTATTTCCTAATTTGAAAACTTTCCTAAAATGAAACTTTCTTAATTTGACACTTTCCTAAAATGGAACTTTCCTACTTTGAAACCTTCCTAATTCAAAGCTTTCCAAAATTCAATCCTTCCTAAACTCTAACTTTCTAAATTCTTTCAAATCAAATATTCAAGTCAAATATTTTCCAACCATTCTAAGTCGACTGTTTCTAAATCAAATCAAACCGTTTCTAAGCTTTCCTAAATTCTATCTTTCCTAATTCTAAGTTTTGTAAAATCAAACTTTCCTTAATCCAACTTTTCAAGACTAAATCAAACCCTTCTATTTCAAGTCCATAGTTCAACCGTAGGTTGCATAAGTCCTAGGATAGCTAAACCCTAGTTCAACCCTAACCCTAAAGTTGGGAAGCTTCAACTCTTTTCAAGGACTTTTTTAAAACTCTTTTCTAAATCAAGATGATTTTCAAACATCACTCTAAGTCAATATGTTTTCAAAACTCAACTCAATCCTTCTCAAATCAAGTCCAAATCCTACTTCAAAGTTCAATCTTTTCAAATCAAAATTAATTTCAAAATCCTCAGGTTCAATTTCAAAATCCAAGTTAAATTTCAAATCAAAGTTCAATTTCAAATCTTCTATTCAAAGTTCAAATTAAACCTTTTCAAATCAAACATTTTCACGTTAAATTTTCAAAAATCTCAAAGTGTCTACTTTCAATCGGACTCTTATTCGAACTACGACTAATCTGATTCCCAAAAAATGGATACGTAGGTATCACTCATAGGTGCGCTCACAACCTTTTTTAAATTTCTAATTCCATAACCTTTTTCTAATTTCTATTTTCTATAACCTTTTTCAAGCTTCAAATCTTTTTTTTCAAATCTATTTTCAAAATCAAATCATTTTCTTGCACTTGCATGTCATGTATTATATCACACTCCTTTCTAAAATTATTTTCAAAGTGGTTATAGTTGGACAATGGATAATCGTAGATTCTAATTGAATAAACTTAGGGTGAATAGACATGTAAGTACCATAAGGGCGGGATAGGGTGATAGCCTAGTGCATATTCCCTATACATAACCAAAGTTTGAACCTAGATCACTATTTTCAAAAGACCAAAGATGGAGTCGTTTTTCAAAAAGGGCTTAAATCTTTCCAAAAGTTGCCAAACAACCTATTTTCTTAAAAACCCTCTCTCGAGGAAGTTTTTCAAAACCTTTTCAAAAACCCTAAGTTTAATCTTCGGATTACATTTAGTTTTAGGTGACCTAACTCGCCTTAATCAAGTTAGATGGCAACTCCAAATCTTTTTCAAAAGCCATTAATCAAATTAATTTTCAAATTCAAACCTAATCACACTTGTCCTTCTAGAAGAAAGAGTTCTAACGAGAGAGTACCGTGTTTTTCCTACTTGTATGTTTTCCTGAGGGCAAAAAATTGGGGTGCGACAGCTGGGGACTCCATTGGGGATACTTAGAGAGTTAGGCCATTTTCATGTCTCTTCACCCCTCACTCATCTAGAATTTTCAATTAATATTCCACTTCAAAATTTTCAAAATCAAGCTTTTCAAAGTTGTTGTCAAAAATATATCATTGTTTGCATTCAATTCATATTCAATCATTCTATCTTGCATTAAGTTTGTCATCCAAATATTGACTTTTTGCATATTTATTTATTTTTTATGTCATTTTAACTGCCATGTATGTCATGAAGAAATAGGATGGAACGGACAGAATGGATGAGAATTATTGGGCCCTTTCCTCCATTTTTCAAAATTTCACACACACACTGCACATGCACTTGCATTTGCATACTTACATTCTTTACCTGATTACAACCCTTCTAGTTAGAAGGGGGAATGGTATATTGGTTATGGCTAGATGTTGTGTCAGTTTCTTAGCCTACGACCTTTTGATGGTTCCCCCGCACGGATCACCAACCTATAATGGCATCACCTTGGGGAGTGAGCCTAGGTTTGAAGATCTGGGAACCGAGGCTTCTTAGGAAGCATTAGTAAACCCTCAACCTCATGTTCATGTAGAAACCATGCATAGCCGAACCTCTACCAGATTTAAAACACGCACATCAATTTCAAAACCATGGAGGAAAGGGCGACTGCTTTCATTTCCTTTATTCTTGTCTATTCCTACTTTTATAATGCTTGTATAAATGCTCATGCATACATATTTACTTTACAATTGCATTATCTCTCTATACTTTATGCATACATTTTATGCATTCAATATTCCATTTCAAGACAAGAGTTCCAAATTAACTCAAGTTACTGCATTCTCATGCATATGATCAACCCATAGAGAGTGACGCCAAGATCACTCTCCCTTGTATGAAACCTACAAAAACCCTAAGGGTTTCCATGTAACCCTAAGGACTCATGGCATACATTTCAAGTCATTCCATAAAGAGAGGCCCGAATCCCTCTATGCTCATGGAGATAAGGTTACCAAGAAGACAAGGGGCAATCAAACAACAAGGTCTCTCAACGACCTCCTCAACATCAAACTTAAAGAAGGGGAATCCAAAGACTCAAGAGTAGTTTAGGATCTCAAATGTAAAAGTAGATAGGTGGAAGTCCAAAGGAAAATGTCTCCCTTCCCCCTATTAACATGTGTTTCAATTCCATTGTATTTAAACTCAAAAGTTCTATGTACTTCTTTATTTTCTGCGAATGAATGAATGAATGTATGTATGTTCTTACTCAACGGTAAGATATTTGCATATAGGGGCAGACCCCTTATCTCCAAGAAAGTGAGCCAAATACATCACGTTTAGTCTCTCTCTTAAGGACACCCTTAAGGCATGGATTGCATAAAAACTGTCAAAAAAAGGTACTAACTTTTTCCTTTTTCTTGTTTTGTGTTTCTCTTCACCCCCCCCCCCCCCCCCCCCGCGGGGAATTGTTACAGATCAAAAGCTAAGTCCACATTGGAAAACATCCATGGAGCCACTCAATGAGTCATCAAGCTTGGTCCTCAAACAAAACCAGGCCCAAATACTAAAAGAAGTAAGAGGACTTGGGAAAAGGATGACCAAAATGGAAGCAATGCTCTCCTTGCTCCTATCCCATGCAAGTATAACAACAAATGAGCAAGAAGAGGAAACCTATGAGGGACATGTTATCTTACGAAAAAGAACCAAGGGAGAAGATCGAGATTACACTCCATTGGATTGTTCCCTAACCAGCACTTGCCGACATCTTCGCCAAGCCAACCACCTTGTTTCGATACCTCCTAGGCCTGTCTTTAACCGGGCTCTCAAATCAAATAATCCTAATCTATTATATGAATCCCATTCTGACTTACCTGGCCATGACACAAAAAATGGTCCCACTTTGGAATGCAAACTCCAAAGCTTCCTTGATTTCCAAGCCATCGACCCAGCCATTATCATGCCAGAAACTGGCCGCTGGCCTTCGAAAACATCTAAGACACCCTTCTGGCCTAAAAGGGCGACTGGGAAAACTTGAGTTTTTACTAAACTTGCTTGCACACAAGCCACAGCCTATCATGACCTTTTAGCAGCAGAATACCTAAAACCTATACCCTCTCGGCCTCTACCCAATCCCTTACTACCCAACTTTAACCCAACAATTTGTGAATACCATTCGAGAGGACAAATGCATGTCACTGAAAGATGCTTTGCCCTTAAGCACAAAATTCAAGACCTAATAGACAACAAAACCATCGACATACAATCGGTGAACCCTACTTATGCCTCCAATACAACCACAAATCCTCTGTCACATCACACTATGAACCTGGTACTGGAGAAAATAGAAGAGGATGATGGGTTGGAAAGGGTCATGGTGGAAGATTATAAGGTAGATTGGGAAAATGATAAAGAGAGCAACTAGAAGGAGGAATTCCCACCATACCTGATCTATCTCTATAATCCCAATGAAGAACATGATCCTTCAAATTGGCTGATTGAGGAGCTAGTACTTATAGAGGAGGACCCTGTCAAAGACAGGGCCATTGACGGTTGGGGTGATGAGTTTTTGCACCCTAAGTATGCTGCAGCTGAGCGCCACCTATCAGAGAACTCTTGGCCCGTGACTGAGTTCAACTATAAAGATATAGGCTGGGAATTGGACGAGCCAAAAGCACCAATAGAGCCATTTGAACTAGAAGGAGGCAAGCTAGCCAACCTATTTATTGAAGAAACTAAGAAGGCAATAAAGGAAAACAAAGAGGTCAACAAAGCTAATAACTGCACCATCATCGTCAACACAACCAGAGCTATAAAAGTAGCCCCTGCCTGCCTCATTGCATCCAAGAATCTCAATGATGGATGGAGCATTGGAAATGTCGGCATCGTCCCAAAACCATACTGAAAGGGATTTCTCTTCAAAAGCATACAAGAGATGGGTGTTTTCACCCATTTTCTTTCTATCCCTTTTATTTTTTGTCTTTAAATTGATGTTTACATTTCCATTCTTATAAGAACTTTATGCTTTCTATTAAAATAATAAGAGATAGTGTTGTTGTCTCATTTTTTTGTGAGTGGTGAATGCTTCCTAAATAAGGGGTGCGTTCTATCTGATGAAGGACCCAACTTGAAGGGTGGGATAGCATGAGTTAAGCATTCGCCGAATGATCAACTTTTCAAAAAGAGAGAGGATAAGGATGAGTGAGGAAACCACCTAAAAGCAGCACTTGCAAGACACCGAAGCTAAGCGATGGGTAGCCATATCATCAAAAGGAAGAGAAGCCCTCTTTCATTTTTTTGGGAAAAAAAATGTTTATATTCCTTTTGTTCACACCACTAGTGCCATGCAACCAACAAAAGATTTCTTGTCAACCCTAATCCAAAACCATCCCCCCACACTAGGGCAGACAGATAACTAAGGACTCAACAAAGAATGTCACTCATCTTCCAATAAGCTAAAGCAATGCAAATGCTCTATAGATCAAGTAATCAGGTTCAAAATGAAGAGGGACCCTCATTTCATTTCTCATACAATGAAAAGCAACCATTGTCAAACCCGTTGAGCCAATTATACTTCTTTCTAAGAAAACCCCAACCTAGGGATCACCGCCCACAATGGGTTAAACTGAAACACTAAGAAACAAATTTGGGAGAAAGGAGGTGTAGAAGTAGCGGCCTCACAAAAAGAAAGAAGGAGAAAAAAAAAAAGAGTTATCAAGGGGCAAGCTGCCCTTCAAAAAAGGGGGTCATTTCATGTCATCTTGAAGAGCATATAGTAAAGGCAAGAAGGGAAATCCAAAGGTAATCCTAGGCAATAAAGAAGCCCAGTAGAAGCAATAGATTTGAGCCTATACCATTTCTTGCAGAAACCCGAAACCATGGCCCACATTATAACCTGATTAAAGTCTACTTTGATTGAAAAGGAATTGCTAGATCTAAATGAGCCAGACATGTTCCTAAGGGAAAGAAAGGATAATAGGGAATCAGACCTCACTGGAAGAACGATCAAGGATGGTATGGATCTAAACCCTACTGAAAGAAATATCAAACTTGTGCCTGCATATCCATTTGATTCAAAATCCCATAACTTAGCCAACATTACGGTGTTAAAACAAAGCCTCCTCAGATTGAAAGACTGGTTGCTTATTGCTCTGCTAAAGGTCAAGTTGGTCACTGCCTAAGCCCCAAGTGTTGAGAGTTCAAGCTAAATGATCCTAGACACTAACCTAAAGTAAAAAGTTAAAGTTGATCAAAAGGATGAGAAAGGTACGAAGTGCTATCATCTGGTCAAGGTAGGGTTGAGCCAGAGGAAATATCAAACCCTAAAAAGGAAGGAGTTGCTATTTCAAAGGATGCAAAGCTCGACAGTGCCCTATCCATGTTATTAACTGGTGCATTCCTCACATGTGCATACATTTTTATAAAATTTGGGCATAAGCTTCGTATACATAAGATATAGCTCCTTGTAGAAACAAAAGTCACCAAGACAATTTAATATCATATCTAAAATATATAATAGACATACATCATCAACATTATCCCTATGCATGCATCTGTCCATATATCTAGCTATATAAATCATAAACATACACCCCTGCTCATACATTAATACATACATCTAGCTATCTATATCATAAACATCCATTCTATTCAAAAATTACAAATAAACTGTCTAACAAGAAAAATGCATGTCCAAGACACGGTACAGAAGAGAAGATGAGCCTTCGACAAGGGGTACCCATCAAAGGTCAAAGTCAATGTCCGGGTCAAAATCTCCAATACTTAGCTTAGGAGGAGGCGACCGACTAGTAGAAGCACCAGCATCCTATAAGGAAGGAGGAGCCTGAATCAACAATGCAGAGGAATAACTAAATAACATCAGAGCAAAGAGAGAGAAAGGACAACATACCGCGCTACCTCCCATCTGAGCCAACCGTGGAGTCAAAGTAGCTATCTCGGCCTGGAACTAGCCTCTCTCCATCTGGAACTGGTCCCTCTCAGTCTGGTACCGGCCTCTCTGATCCCTCACGACAACAAACTCCACCTCAGGCACATATCCTCCCACCCGATGCCACAAGTCAACCACCTCTTAACCAACGGTGTAACCTCCGACCACCACCTTAAACTGGGTAAAGATGCCTATGGAGTGAGCCCTAAAATGTGTGGCGTAGTCAGTCTCTGGAGGAAGCAAAAAACCAGCACCTGGCTAATGCTCCTGGTATAGAATAGGAACTCCCTCAGCTAAAGCTCTGAACATATACTCAGGTAGATCCCTGGCCAATTGGAACTCCTTGTGGAACTGATGCCAATGCCGGTCTCCCAGATAGGACTCCCAGGACTCATCACTGAGAAAAGAAATCCTTGACAGAGACATCGAGACCAGATATCTTACTGCCTTATAGTGAGCTAATCCAACAAAAGGCCACCATATCACATCTCTCGCCTCTATCAACTTTAGATTTTCCCGTAATGTCACAAAGTCGGTGATATCTGATTGGTGGGCCACCTGATCACAAGCCCATCTCAAGGCTCGGGGATAAAGGTCTGCCTCTACTACTTTTGGATGGTGGACCGGCAAATACTCGTAGCTCCACCATACCAGAAAGGGCCAAAATCCAGTCACACTACCTTAGCGGGACGAGGTTCAGACTTGCATGGATTTGAGGAAGCAACCAAAGGAGAAAGACCCTTAGTCCAGCTCTAATAAGGCTCCCAAGTTAGCTACTACACTCACCACTCGAAAGGAGCCGATCGACTTATTATTGTTGCAAAACTAGCTAAAAACAATGTACAGAAGCAATTGTCACCTCATAATGTCTCACTATGCAGGAGGTGGCTCAACAGAAAAAGTACTCTCATCCCGACTAAGCCAAAAAATAAGAAAAGCTAAACGGTCAAGAGGTGGCAAATCCAACAGAGCACAAGCATCGGCTCTATTGACTGGCTGCAGGGTAATCTAATGGCTGACAAAAGAAAGTCCTGTAACAATGACCCAATCCAATGGAGTAGGACCCAGCTCAAAACCCACAAAATGAAAGGTACTCATCTCGCCAAACCACCTCTCAATAAATGCCAGTACCAAATGTCAGTTCAGGCGGTTAGCCTATAATCCCATAAATGCCCCGAATTCGATCTCTGCCAGGAAGGCATGATAAGATGGAGCGGCCCGTTGCATGGTACTGAAAGCCTAATGGATGGCCCCTCTAAAGGATGTATGTACTCAGGGAAAGGGTAAGTGCAGTCGAGAATATAAACTGGGATGGTAGGTAAGGTCCCCTAATAGAGGAATGTCTGCTACCTCTTGATCCCCCAAATCAGCATCCGTTTACCTGCATCTAGAAGAAGCTCTCCCATAACCGGTCACACGGTCTCCTAGGCTCGGTGACTCCTTCTCGGCATCCATCTCTCCCTCGAAAGCCGGCTCGACAGGAAGAAAAGGATTAACTGGAGGCGTACTTCCCTCCCACTTTGACTAGAAGACATCCGACCAGCTAACCTGTGACTGCCTCTTGTCACGGGCTGGGCGCTTGCCATCTAACCCAAAAGCTCAAGTTGTTAGGTGGGGTTGTCTACCCCCCCTTATATGGCCTAAGACCTCCCTCCTCCTATCCGATGTGGGATCGCTACATACTCCCCCACTAGAATCCGCGACGCCCTCGTCGCAGGTTGGACCACCCTGCCTACTCCACCTGAGCGCTTGGCGTAGAATTGGATCAGGAGTTGGGCTGATCTGATACCACTAATCATGGGTCATGCGCTTGCCATCCAACCCAAAAGCTTAAGCTGTTAGGTGGTGATGCCGACCCCACCTTATATGGCCTAAGACCTCGCTCCTCCTATCCGATGTGGGATCGTGACACTCTAGAATGGCTGGAATTACCAATGGAATTCATAAGAGCTCCTTTCCTAGACTGGTGCTTCCACTCAGAATCGTCATCGCCTACATCAACCATCCTGAAAGTTAAATCAAGGTAAGAACATTTACATATGTTTGGTACAGTTCAAAATGACAAGAGGTATAAAAAAAAAAAGAAAAAAAAGGAAAAAGAAAAAGAAGAAAAAAATGAATGACACAAGTCTCAACAAAGTCTGCTAAAAATCAATTCTCAAAAAGATTTCCTATCTTCTTCCTTCAAAAATTCATTTTCAAAATCAAATTTCAAAGGTTTCAATCAAAATCCATCTAAAAACTTTTCTAAGCTTCTTCTTCAAACGATTTCTATTCCAATCAAGTTTCAAGGTTTTCTAAAAGTTTTTCCTTCAAAAAGTCTTGTTCAAAATAAATCCTAAATTTTTTTTCTAGATTTCAATCCTTAAAAACTCTTCCTTCCAAAGTTTTTATCAATCTCAAAGTTTTCCTAAGCTTTTTCCTTAAAAGTTTTATTCAAAATTCCACTTTCAAAGATTTTCCAAAGTTTTTTTTTTTCAAAAGGCTTTTCCAAGCCCCCCCCCCCCCCCCCCCCAAAAAAAGTTTCTTGAGGCCTTCTATACCAAAAAGGCCCCACATTCAGAGGTTTTACCTCTTTTGCCTTCAAAAATATCTCATTTCAAAATTTTCAATTCTTTCTTCATTTAAAAAAATTTTAGGTGAGTTTCTTAGGGTCTTCTCTGCCAAAAACGCCCCACCCTTAGAGGGTTTTATATATTTTCTCTTCAAAAAGATTTTATTTCAAAAATTTTCTAACTCTTTTTCTAAATTTCAAAAATTTTCGACAGAACCTTGTCTACAAACGGTTCCTACAACGCCCAAAATACTACAATAGAACACAAACTGTGCACCCCATGGCATCACAATCACATAGCACTAACACACAAAACAATCTGGGCACTTTCCTATGATTTTTAAATTTCCAAACACTTGGTCTATTTTTCAAAAATCCAATAGCTTTCAAAATTTTCACAAAATCTCTCAAAACTACTTCAAATATTTTCTAAATTATTCTCACATTTTTCTAAATATCTAACTCAAAAAATTCCATCAATTTCTCAAATTTTCTTATTTTTTAAGCATTTTTATATTTTTCAAAAATTTAAAATTTCAAAATTTTTTAAGAAAATCATAAAATTTCATACAGTTATTCAACACATTTTTTTAAGGCATATGATACAAAAATGAAGCCAGAAGACCCATCACCTAAGGCTGTAGATGTAATTTTCAATTCCTACAGTAACCCATTTCACATAAACATGCAAAACTACGCAAACTCAATCAAATAGGCTTCAAAATGTGAAAACAACATCACCAGAGTATTCAAAGCACATCAAAACATTAATTTCGACTATTTTCACGACTCAAACGGAGTTCTACAAATCAAAATCAACACAAAACAAAAAACTCACCTCTTGGAGTTCTCCAGGGAAATCTTCTTTTCCGGTGACAATTTTGACGACAGTGACTCCTTTCTTGCAAAACACTCAAAATCTCTCACAAACTCTCAAAAACTCTCATAAACCAGTAAGCTTCGAATAAGAAGCTGCTGGTTTAAAACTCCAGACTGGGTGCCACTGGATTTTAAGCCTAGCGCCACTCTTAGTGGCGCCACAGGCCAGTTTTGGGCAACTTTGCCCTTTTGCCCGCCAAAATCCAATTTCAAATGCCCCCTTGGGCCAAATTGCCATTTTCAAGCTCCAGTCTTCAAAAATTTTCAAATTTCATTCCTTCGATTGCCTCATGGTCAACATCGGACTCTTACTTTATCATTTTTTACCTTCGACAAGCAAAGAAAGAAAAAGAGGGGCAGCTGTAAGCTCCCTATTTTTGCCCGCTCAGCAATCTTCTGTCCGACCGGACTCACATTCAATCCAACACGGACACACTCAAGACCAAACCAATTTTCCAGACTCAATCCAATCAATCAATCGCTTTGCAGGCCCGCCGAGCCTAATAGAGGCACAATGACCAAAATGCCCTTACGACATTGCTCGGTCCAATTCCAGTTGGTACATCTTCATAAAGATTGTAAGTCCCTATTTCAAACTAAATGCCAATTTCAATTTCAGTCCAGACCAATCAAACTTAAACCAGCGTATCTTTCGAGAAAGTTGGTCCCTTAGACAGTAAATCTATCTAGTCTGGCACGTTTATCGAAAAGACTCCTTAGAATGGTAGGTCCTTTCAAACCTGTTGAATGGGACGTAACCCAAATCCCCAAGATGGTAGAATGGTTCACTTCTGGCGCATGCTAGGGCGCCAATGTAGAATGTCTATTATCTGGCATGTCTTTTGAGAAAGTTGATTACTCAGACGATAAGTCCATCTAGCAGCTTCCCGAGATCAAGTAGTCTCTAGAATGAATGCACACCGTTAGAGTGGCAAAAGCACTCACAAATATCACAACCATCATAATGGCAGAAACACTCGCAAATAGATTGACATTAGGAATTGCCGATAAAACCTTTATGTCACGGGACTGAACACGCCTCTTGGCCATGGCACGAGGATGGCATACTTTTGAAAACCAACTCGTCACACACCGTTAGAGTGATGGAAACACTCAAAACCCTAGTCAACACTAGTGCTTGTTAGCTCACAATGGTAAAAAATGACCAAACTGCCCATTGGGTCCTTCCGCAATGCTTCTCGAGAAAGTAACTAAGTCCTTAGAGTGGTAAGTCCACTTTTCCAAGACTGTCCCAAAAACAATCCGGCATGATCAAATGCCTTCCAATTGGTTTCGAATCAATTCCGAAATCATCTAGTCAAAATGACCATTTTGCCCCTAGGAATTTGATCGCCTCTAGGAACCACACCAGCTCTGGGTATCGAACTGACAACCTTCCAATAATGCTTCTAATAGTATTCCTGATCTTCCCGCACCTTTTCGAATCATTCCGAGTCTATTCCGCACTGGCCCACTGCTTTGCCCCTAGTGGGTCAGTCGCCTTTTCTAACCACATTGGCTCTAGGTATCAACCTAACAATCCCTCGGAACACTCTCAATAGTGTTTCCAACTTTCAAGCCTTCTCACGGGTCACTCCAAGTCCATTCCGGTGTTTTTCTAGTTCAATTGACAGTTTTGCCCCTGGTTGGCCAATCGACCTTTTCAACTATTCTAGCATTGTTTCTTAAGCTAGTTAACTCTAGGGCACTCTCTCGAGGCTTCCTATCCATTCCCAACCGAGTCTGGTTTCTCGGACCCTTCCGGATTATTCCTGAACCTTCAGAAGTCATTCCTAGTGGACTCAGGCCAAAATTTGCATGGAAGTCACTAGGACAAGCACCCAAATCTTTTGCCTTGCGTCTCAGGGGTCGAAAGATACGTTGCTTGCCGCCTTAAAACTTTCCTAAGTGTCTGGCACCACTAGTAGTGGCGCTAAGCCAATATATGGCTTGGCGTCACTCATAGTGGCACTAGTGGAATTTTTGCACTAGGGCTACTATAACAGGCGCCAAGGTTGTTTTCATTGCCTATAAATATAGACCTTCCCTCTGCGTAAAAAGGTCCAAAAATTCAATCCAAAAACTGTCTCTTTGAAAACAGAGTTCGAAGTCTCTCCAAACCCTAATTCTCTCAAGTCTCTTTAAGTCCTAGCCTCCATACACTTAAACCCTAGCCTCTATATACCTTATACACTCAAACACAAGCCTCAAACCATCCATTGAAGACTTAAGTGCTGCAACTTCAAAGCTCTCAAGGTTCAACTAAACAAAGCAATCAAAGCAAGAAGAACACGAGGTTGGTTTTCTATTTACTTTTATATGATCCCCCCTCTCTGTTCTCCCTCTTAACTCACTTGGGTTTTCTTCTATTTTAATCTCCATCTTCTACTCCCTCTTCTTGCATGCTTGAAACAAGGGACACCCGGTTCATGCCTAGGAAGGACTGTTGAAGGTCACCGTGCTGAGGGCTTTCTTCTAGTTCAACCTTTGATGGTATGGGTTCGGACTCCTTGATTATGTGGTGAAGCCTAACCTTGTATGTTCAAGACCCAATTGCATTGTTCATGTCATAATCATACATCCATTTAAAGTTGCTTTTAAAATTATTTTCAAACTTGCATCAATATTCTCTTTCAAAACTTGCATCCAAGATCTCTTTTTCAAACTTGTTTTCAAAGTCACACTCCTAAAGTGATTCTTGCTATTCCATGGTTAAGGTTGTTTCAGAAAAGTTTTATATTTAATATGACTATCAAGGTCCATATTTTGGGTGTAAACCTTAAATTGTTTTTTATCAAAATCACAATCCTAGAGTGATTCTAGCCATTCCATAGTTAGAGTTGTTTTAGGAAAGTGTTATATTTAATGTGGCCATTATGATCCATATTTCAAAACCCTTTTTATTTTCAAAATCATAACCCTAGAATGGTTCTAATCTTTTCATGGTTAGAATCATTTTAGTAAAGTGAGATATTCAGGAGACTTGTAAAAATCCATATTCAAAACTCTTTTTCAATAAACTATTTCTTAAAAACTCTTTTCAAAGATCTATTTTTCATAAACTCTTTATTTTGGAGTCCAAGTCAAGTCCTAAAAACCATGGTCAGGAAACCCTAATTCCTTTCTTAAAATAATCACAGATTTCCAAAACTCAAAATTTTCAATTTCATGTCAAATCCAATCTTTCAATTTAGGAAACCAAATCAAATCCTCCAATTTTGGAAATAAAATCAAATCAACTATTTTAGAAAACAAAATTTAATGTTCTACTTTAGGAAATAGAAATCAAATTTTTTCTAATTCCAATCTTTCCTAATTTCAAACCTTCCAAAAGTCAACTTTCTAAATTCAACTTATCCAATCTTTCTAAATTCCAAAACTTTTCTAATTTCAAGCTTTGAAATCTTTCTTAAATTTAAACTTCTAAATATTTCCAAGTTCAAATCTTTCTAAATTCAAAACTTTCTAAATTTGAATCTTTCCAAAATCAACCCTTTCCTAATTGGAAAGCTTTTCTAAAATGGAAACTTTCCTAAAATGAAACTTTCTTAATTTGACACTTTCCTAAAATGGGACTTTCTTATTTTGAAACCTTCTTAATTCAAAGCTTTTCAAAATTCAATCCTTCTTAAACCCTAACCTCCTAAATTCTTTCAAATCAAATATTTAAGTCAAATCTTTTCTAACCATTCCAAGTCAAGTGTTTCTAAATCAATTCAAACCGTTTTCAAGCTTTCCTAAATCCTATCTTTCCTAATTCTAAGTTTTCTAAAATCAAATTTTCTTTAATCCAACGTTTCAAGTCTAAATCAAGCCCTTCTATTTCAAGTCCATGTTTTAACCCTAGGTTGCGTAAGTCCTTGGATACCTAAACCTTAGTTCAATCCTAACCCTAAAGTTAGAAAGTTTTAACTCTTTTCAAGGACTTTTCTAAAACTCTTTTCTAAACCAAGACGATTTTCAAACTCCAATCTAAGTGAAAATGTTTTCAAAACTCAACTCAATCCTTCTCAAATCAAGTCCAAATCTTACTTTAAAGTTTAATCATTTCAAATCAAAATTAATTTCAAAATCCTTATATTCAATTTCAAAATCCAAGTTCAATTTCAAATCAAAGTTCAATTTCAAATTTTCTATTCAAAGTTCAAATCAAACCCTTTTCAAATAAAGCCTTTTCAATTCAAACTTTTCAAAAACCTCAAAGTGTCTACTCTTAATCGGACTCTAGTCTGAACTACGACTGATCTGATTCCCAATAAAGGGATACATAGGCAACCTTTATGGGTGCAGTCACAACCTTTTTCAAACTTATAATTCCATAACTTTTTTCAAGTTTCCAATTTCTATAACCTTTTTCAAGCTTCAAATCTATTTTCAAAATCAAATCATTTTCTTGCATTTGCATGTCATGTATCATATCAATTCCCTTTCTAAAATTCTTTTCAAAGTAAATATAGTTGGACTATAGATAATCGTAGATTCTAATTGAGTAAACCTAGGGTGAATAGACATGTAGGTACCGCAAGGGTGGGATAGGGTGATAGCCTAGTGCATCTTCCCTATACGTAACCAACCTCCAAACCTAGATCACTCTTTTTGAAAGACCAAAAATGGAATTATTTTTCAAAAATGACTTAAATCTTTCCAAAGGTTGCCAAACAACCTGTTTTCTTAAAAAACCTCTCTTAAGGAAGTTTTCCAAAGCCTTTTCAAAAACCCTAAGTTTGATCTTCGGATTGCAATTAGTTTCAGGTGACCTAACTCGCCTTAATCCAGTTAGGTGGCGACTCCAAATCTTTTCCGAAAGCCCTTAATCAAATCAATTTCCAAATTCATACCTAATCGCGCTCGTTCTTCTAGGAGTATAAGTTCTAATGAGAGAGTATCATGTTTTTCCCACTTGTGTGCTTTTCCGAGTGCAAAAAATCAGGGCGCGACAATGCTCAGCTTACATTGATTGCCTACCTAATTCTAGATCTCGCTAACCCTTAGATGGACCTAAAAGATGCATATGTCTCCCTGGACCTAACACAATTCAAATCACATGATGCAATGAGTAATAGATTCACATTCCCATGTCATGTATTTAAATGCATGCTTAAATCTACTGCCACAATTATGCATTATCATAAATGCACATGGAGTGCATAAATATACATAAACATATAACTCATACTCATGCCAAGGTTTAAGATCTTCTACTCTTAACATGTGACACATAAAGTGAAATATGTTTTGAAGTAGCAAAGGATCCACTTGAAGTGAAAATATACAGAATGTGGATTATCCGGCAATAACCACCTTAACATAGGTGTATTCTTTTACTCATATCTTTTAGTGCAGTAAGAATCTATTACTGAAGCTAATGTCATTAGAAACTAGACTCAAAGGGCTTTAAATTGATAGGTTATGGGTCTAAAATGGACTTCGAGTGAAGGAAATGCACCCATCTTGAATATGAAAAGAATAATCTAAAAATCAGAGTTGCTATCAGCACTTTTAGGCTAAATTCAAACTGAAATCTGTATTAATCTATAACGATCTTGAATAGGAGCCCTATACCAATGGAAAGGTGTACAAGTAACGCATCAAACAAGACAAGTTTTTGAGTTTCTTAAAGAGAGTTATGACCAATTTTCTAAAGGATGTTAGTGTTGACTGGCAATATATGAATTCAGCATAAACTTCTTCTACTCACTCTTCTCTTCTAATGATGTATGATTCAAATGCATATTCCTAACACTGGATTGTATAAAAGAGATTTCTAATACCTAGACGAAAAGAATATAGACATAGGATACCATTGTTTACCAAAGATATGGACTACACAAGTTTCTCCCTTCTTTCTTTTCCTTTTTTTTCTGTCCCTTTTCTCTCATTTTCTCTCTTAGCAAATAGAATTTCTAACAAGCTCCTCAATCTCTACACAAGCTTCTCTCTTCTTTCTCTTCTATCTTTTATACAAATCAAGACATAGATATGTCTTTCTATCTAATGCAACACAAGGCATATACAATTACACACACCTTGTTGGTGAAGCACACACCTAAGTGTCACACCTATAGTCACCCTAGTAAGCACCTCAATGTCTAAGTAAGTGACCTTAATCACTTGATTAGCACTAATTAATCTTTACTTAATTTAGTTACTCGAGTTTAATTACAAATGAAAATGCAAGAAGATTGTGCACACTAAACTTGCCACTTAAGCACCTTGATTAGTCTAATACACACACAATTGAAGTAAATACTTCTATTGAATGTGTGAATGTCACAATTCTCCCCCTCTCAAAAGAATTTCATCCTGAAATTCACTTACCTATCTGGAATAAATGAAGATAGTAGTTTCTCATGTTTTTTTTCATTTTCCCAAGTAGCTTCCTCAACCATATGACTCTTTTATAAAACTTTTACCAACGATACAGTCTTTATTACGTAAAATAGGATCTATACTATCCAAGATATGCACCTATTCTTCTACATAAGACAAATCCTTTTTCAGTTCTACTGGTTGTGCAACCAATACATGTGATAGATCTGCACTACATTTTCCTAGCATTGATACATGAAACATATCATGTACGGGGGAGAGGAGATGAATCATCTTTTCCCTTTTCTATTTTTGAGGACATTCTTTGGCACATTGTCCCTTTGCTTTACGGATAAAACATCTATCAAACTTTCTTTTGCCATGAATTGTCTTTTATAAAAATATCTCCATTTTTTCCTTTTCCTGAAAGGAAAAAGAAGATGAAGATGGATGAGCAGCTTTATAATTCAGGTGAAAGTGGCAATGGAGAAGCTATAGTTCCGGAACCTCATAACCCCCTTCCAAAGAGATACTCTAAGAATATCCAATCACTCTTTTGAAACTCTACATTCCTGGGATATTTGTCTTTCTACTAAATAGCTAAACAATTTGTCAGCATAACTCTTGTCTATTTCGAGCTATCTTCATCTTGTCTTGGATAACTTTAACCTTGCCAGCAGTAACTTGAACAATTTCTGAGCCTAATAACTTTCTTTCTCTAATTTCATTCCAACACACTGGAGTTCTACATCTTCTGCCATACACAACTTCATATAGTGCCATTTTAATAGTAGTTTGGTAACTATTACTCTAAGCAAACTCTATGAACAATAAATGAATATCCCAATACCTTGAAACTCTAAGACACAAGCTCATAACATATCCTCAATAGTCTGGATAGTATGTTCACATTGTCCATATATCTAAGGATGAAAAGTAGTACTGAATTTCAAAGAAGTTCCCATAACATTTTGCAAACTTAGCCAAAATTTAGAAGTAAACTTTGGATCTCTGTCAGAAACAATAAAAACTGGTACACCATGCACTCTGACAATCTCATCAACATATAGTTAAAGCATATCTATCAAGACTAAATAAGCATATTTAGTCAATCTATCCACAATTACCCAAATAGAATCATGTCTTTTTTGGAGTACGAGGCAAACCTGAGACAAAGTCCATAGTAATGTGTTCCCACTTCCACTAAAGAATTGGTAGAGGTTGTTATAAACTACCTAGCGTTTGTGGTTAGTCTTAACTTGCTGATACAATAAACACTTAGCTACAAAATCTATTATTTCTCGTTTCATTCCCATCCACAAAGAATGCTCACACAAATCACGATACAATTTGGTACTTACTTGGATGCATAGCAGCATAAGCTAAACTATGAACCTCTTCAAGAATCTCTCCCTTCAAATTAGTATCATTCAGTACACATAATCAAGTTCCAAACATCAATATATCATCTTCTTTGATAATAAAATCGGCTTAAACACCATTTTTCACTTCATCTTTAATCTACATTAACTTTGGATCTAAATTCTGAGCCTCTTGAATCTTGTGACAAGTAATGGTTACAAGGTAAGAGTCGTTAATAAGGCTATGATATCCCTTTAAGAGAAACAAAGGGAAAGGGAAGGGGAAACTTGTGTAAGCTTGATTAAAGGTAAGAATATTTAACTTCTAAATTTACTTATGCTAGCTATTGTGAGATCGCCCTTTAAGCTTCAATCAAGTGGTTAGAGGAGTTAAGTTAAACTGCTATATAAGTAGGAACTTAAGGGATGAGGACTTCCATGCTTAGAATTTTATTTTTCATCACATAATTGAATTGATGTTGGAATTTGATTATGGGGAAGAAGAAATTGAATTGGTTTAGAGTTAAATTCAAGTTCTATCAAGCAGCACAGACATGATTTAGGAGAATGATCATACCTCCTCTAGAAATCTTGAAACCTTGAGCCGATTGATACTTTAGAAATTAGACATGTATACTGTTCCATTAATATAGGGCTCACAGTGTAATTCCTTGTCAATGGATACAGAATTGAGTTTTGAAGTGGAGGTACAAAATTTGTCTGCAATAATTTGCAGTATCTTAGGCTCTTATTCCATTGTTTATAACTCTTTCATCTGAACTCTATTTAGGGCCCATGACCTATGGATTTAAAGGTCAATAAGTCTACTTTGTAATGGCACAAATATCAATTTCAGATTCTTGGTAATTAGAAAGATATTGTTAAAATTGTGCACCTATGTTAGAGGATAGTGGTTCAAACCTTGAGTTTCACACTATGGCTTTGGGTGATTTTTGTGACCTCTCTAATGTATCTTAAACATTTCATATCATATTGTATTGACGTGATTACTATATTTGTACTCATGTAGTGAGTAATGTGATATGTGCTAGGTTCCAAGGAAGGTAAGCATACTTCAACTTCATTAAAGGAGTGACTTGGCAATATGTTTTAATGGTTTGGTTCATTGAGGTGGGTATACTAATTCATATTGAATATCAGTTAGAAGATGAATATGTATCCAAGTGAGCTATGGTGAAGTGATTCTTAACTTGTCATTTATAGCGAAGTGTTTCTTACTTATGTTCTTATGAGTTATTACATTCATTGAGCACGTGGTTTGCTACTCCCTCACCATGGTTCCTTTTTAGGTATCGAAATGAGCTTGACCCCATTGCTGAGTCTAGGTATCTGATGAGGAGTCTACGATTGAATGAGGACATTTGTATTCATTGTATATTTTGTCACTCTTTCATATGTAACAGATAAGTGTCAAAGAAGGTTTTAGTTTCCATCCTATCTTTAGAAGGTCATATAGCTACCTTCAAACTATCACACCCCACCTTTAACCACTTTATTGAAGCTTAAAGAGAGATCTCATAATAGCCAACCTAAATAAACTATGAAGGTACTATTCTTACTCTAAATCAAGCCTACACAAGTTTTCCATTCCTTTTCCCTTTCTTTCTCTTTGTTTCTTTCCTTTTCTCCCTTTTTTCCACTTTCTCTATTGGCAAACACAATTTCTAACAAGCTTCTCTCTTCTCTCTCCTCTTTTGTTTTCATCCTACAACTAGAGATATACTTTGTATATCTATCATCATGTGTGTCACAAACAATATTATAGTTAAAGCGCACACCTAGGTGTCAAGCATATAAATCATACTAACAAGACCTCTATAACTAAGTAGGTAAAATTAATCTCTTGATTAGCACTAATTAACCTCTATTTAAATTAATTAATCAAGCTTAATTACAAGAAAAATATAAGAATATAATGCGCATTAAGCCACTACATTTAAGTTTCTTGATTAGGCTAATCCACATGCATTTACACTAAAAACTTCTAAATGGAAGATTTGAATCTCACAATTCTTTCCCTCTTAAAAAACTTTTGTTCCAAATTCACTTGACTGAGATAAATGAGGATATTGAATTTTCATTTTTCTAAGTAGCCTCCTTAACTGATTGACTTCTCCATAAGACTTTTACCAATAGTCTTCTTATGTATAACCTTTTTAAGTAAAACTTGTTCCTTGCGACCTAATATCATTCCTCTATATAAGACAAGTTCTCTTTCAATTCAAGTGGCTGAGAAGTCAATATATGCGACAGATTGTGGCTGCCATTAACTCTTGTTTACCTTCTTTTCTGAGAGTGCCTTACTCAAAAGTTCTGGAATATTCTTAAGTGACATTGATAAATGGAATACATTATGTAACCGAGACAATATGGGAGGTAAAGCCAAGCGATAAGCTGTAGTCATAATTTTCTCAAAATATCATATGGCCTAATGTATCACAGACTCAACTTATCCTTTTTGCCAAACCGCATCACCCCTTTCAATGTGAAACTCGTAGGAATACTTTGTCACCCTCGAAAAATTCCAAATCCCTTCTCTGGTTATCTATATAACTTTTCTAATGACTCTTTGCATTTTTCAAGTTGCCTTGAACCATTTTGACTTTATCAATTATTATCTTGGATTAACACTAGTCCCAACATCTTCCTTTCTTATACTTCATTCCTCCATAATGATGTTCTATACCCGCAGTTGTACAAAGCCTCATAAGTTGGATATCAATGCTACTCTGATAGTTATTATTATAAGCAAATTCCATACATGGTATGGGGAAGTGTGTATGCCTTACTTTATAGGGAAGTGTGATACAAGATCTGAATGGGTTCTTCTACGTAAGTTAAATCCTTTTTAAGTCCTACTTGTTGAGCAACCAATACATGTGAATATTACTTTTGTAGCATTAATACAGATGTTGAGAATTGGTTGAAAGCATTATGAATGTGACAGTAGAGCAAAAGGTGACTTCAGCTACTTTTATGCTTGATGAATGTGCCAAGCAACCCAAAGGTTGTTGACTGTTTCACAAGTTGGTACATCATCTCAACTGGATACCCCTATTATAAGTTACACACATAGTTTGTGCAAGCATGTAATGAACAATACTTCTTTATTTCATATCAACATCACAAAGCATGGGGAATTTGTATTACTAAGGCAAGACAAGATGTCAGTAGCAGCATATGAAGCAAAGTTCAATGCCTTATCTCATTTTGCACCAGCAATAGTTGCAACTAAAAAGGACAAATGTCAAAAATTTTAGATGGGATTGGAGTTTCCCATCAGGCTTAGAATTTCTATCTTTCAATTTAGAGAATTATGCGCAGCCGATAGAGAAGGCAAATGTAGCTAAGAAAGGTGTTCAAGAAGTGGCTCAAAAGAGGGAGCAATCAAAGAAAGCTCATTCTCCTGCTGCATAGTATAGGGGATCAAGCTGTAGTTTTTTCTAATTGTTGTGACCAGGTCCTCAGTCAGTTAGAAGTCATCCCTCATAGCAGATTAGAGTTTTCTTGAATAAAGGGCAGAGTTCTCCTAGTTAGAGACAAGATTTTTCAAGACAACAACAAGGATCCCAACGAAAAAGTTCATCTAGTCCTCATAATGCAGGCGTGATTTGTTTCAAGTGTAATCAAAAGGGGTATTACGCAAGAGACTATACTGAAGCAAGAGGTGCTCCACCTAAAAGTTTTACTTGTGGATTGACAGGGCATATGAAAGGGGCATGTGCGCAAAACATAGCCAAGGCCTTCTCGTTTGGGAATGTGCCTACATGCGATAGAGGTTCAATTGGCAATTATTGAGGAAAAGATACCAAATCATCAGGTAGATCTACAACTAAAGGGAGATTATTATCTATGACACAACAAGATGTTGAGAAGAGTCTAGAAGTAGTATTTCATGTGCTTGGACAACCGACATTTAGTTTTCATGGAGATTATAGTGCTATCCCAACTTATCTTATTTCTGTTATGGAGGTAAGAAAATTCTTAAAGAAATGATGTTACGGTTATTTGGCGCATGTTGTGGATACCACTAAGGTTGTATAGTTAGCAGATATTCCTATGGCATGTGAATTTCTTGATGTATTTCTAGAAGAATTGCAATTTGCCTGTGGATAGAGAAATTAGCTTACCATTGAGTTATTGCCATGTAGAACTCCTATATATATTACACCTTACCGTATGGCACCAATGGAACTTAAGATTTAGTTGCAAGATTTAACAGTGTTGCGCCCCGGTTCTTGGGACAGAGTCCTTTCGAGTTCGGGAGAACACGGAACTCTGTCATTAGAACTCATCCTCCTAGATGGACGAGTGCGACTAGGTTAAAACTTGATATTCATTTGATTAAGGGATTTTTAGGAAAATAGGAGTTACCACCTAACTTGATTAAGGTGAGTTAGGGCACCTAAAACTAAGTATAATCCGAAGATTAGACTCAGGGTTTTTGAAAAAGGTTTTGAAAAACTTGCCGGAGATAGGGGTTTTTAAGAAAATAGGTTGTTTGGCAACCTTTAAAAAATTTTAAGCCATTTTTTAAAGTAACTCCACTTTGTTCATTCGAAAATATAAATCTATGGTCTGAGGGTTGGTTATGTGTAGGGAAGATATACTAAGATCATCACCCTACCCCACCCTTTCGGTACCTACATATCTATTCACCTTTTTGTTCACTCACTAGAATAACCGGTTACCATTATCCACTTTAGAATTTTGAAAACGGAGTTTAGTCATCACTTTTCAGATGAATGATGCATGATGCAAGTTTTGGAAGAAGTTTAAAAATATGGGAGTTTTGAAGGGGTTTGAGATAGAAACCTTGAATTAATAGAAACTTTTGAAAAGGAGATTGGGGTTGAAGTAGAAGTTATGACCGCACCATTTTAGGTTGCCTATGTATCTCATTTGGCGAGAATTAGGTCATTCGTAATTCAGGCAAGAGCTCGATGGAAACTAGGCACATTAAGGCCTTTGGAAAGTTTTGTAGGCACTTTGAGGTCTTTGGAAAGTTTTGAAGACACTTTGTGGTCCTTAGAAAAAGAGAACCTGAGAGTTTTGATTTGGTATTGGATATTGGAGTGTTTTGAAATAGAACTTTGAAACTCTCGAAAGAGGGTTTTGAAGTGTTTTGAAATGTTTTTGGAACAACTAAAGGGAGTTTTGGAAATGCTTTGAGATAACTTCAAGAGAGTCTTGAAAATGTTTTGAAGTCTTGTTTTGAAAACCTTGGTGGTACGATTTTGGAGTGTTTTAGTAAATTGATCTTTGAAAAGTTTTTGAAAGTGGTTTTTGAAAACACCTAGGACTTTAGAACTCTAATATGGACAACCTTGGAGGTTGTTCTTGATATATCACCTTCTTTTGGAGTCCTTAACCATAAAAGGGGTAGGGACACCTTAGGGTTGTGAGTTCTTGAAAATATTTTTGGAAATAATTTAAAGATAGAATATACGAGTATTTGAAAAGGTTATGGAGTCAGTTTTTGAGATCCCAAGAGAGTAGGAGGTTTTGGAAAAATGGGTTATGAGAATAGTTTTAAATTGAGAGATCATTTAAAAAGGGTCCATGAGTTGGAACATTGAAGTATACTAACCTAGGTTGGGTTGGCCTAACGTTAAGGTTGACCTAAGATTAACAAACTTGGGTTAGGTTAACCTAAGGTTAAGGTTACCTATGGTTAAGGTGACCTAGGGTTAGCTAACTTGGGTTAGGTTAACCTATGGTTAGCTAACTAAGGTCAAGTTAACCTAGGGTTAAGGTGACCTAAGGTCAACTAACTTGGGTTTGGTTAACTTAGGGTTAAGGTGACCTAGGGTTGACTAACTTGGGTTAGGTTAACCTAAGGTTGGACAACTAGGGTCAAATTACCTAGGATTGGATAACTAGGGTTAAGTTAGCCTAGGGTTGGACTGGAAGATGATTTTGAAAGGTGGTTTTATGCATTCTTGAAAAGAGTTTTGGAAAATAAATCATGTTATGCAAAGGACTTTGGTAGACAACCCTTTTGAAGATCATTTCTATGAAAACTTGACTCTAGCCAATAATATGGTTTTTATGGTTGATACATGAAAACCATTCCGAAGAAGGTTTCTTTATGACCATTATAACTTTTATCTTGAAGAGAGTAGGGATTTCAAAAATCAACACAATAATGACAACTTTTTGAAAAACCATTTTTAATGCAAAGATGGAGAGAATGAACTTTTGAAAACCATTTTTGAGAAGAAGGTTTTGAAAACCATTTTTCAAAGGAAACTATTCTAACAAGTTAGGGTTCCTATAGCCAAAGTAAAAGGGAGACCACTCAAGAGAGGGTTCCATGCGGCCATTCTAACCACTAAACTTGAGAGAATAGAAACCTTGGGTGTTAGAGAGTTTGAAAACCATTTTTATGCAAGAATGAAAAGAGAAGGGAGCCACTCTAACAATTTGGGGCTCCTATGGCCAATATAAAAGGGAGACCACTCAAGAGAAGGTTCCATAGGGCCATTCTAATCACTAAATTTGAGAGAATAGAAACCTTGGGAGGTAGAGAGTTTGAAAACCATTTTTATGCAAGAATGAAAAGAGAAGGGAACCATTCTAACAATTTAGGGCTCCTATGGCCAATATAAAAGGGAGACCACTCAAGAGAGGGTTCCATAGGACTATTCCAACCACTAAACTTAAGAGAATAGAAACCCTAGAAATCAAAGAATTTGAAAATCATTTTTATGTAAGTTGGAAGGCAAAGATGCAAAAGTGTGAGTTAGGGGTTAATGGGGGGATTTTCTAAGGCATGACTTCTTAGAATCTTATCCTAAGCTTCAAGGGACCAACATTTAGAACCATTTTGAAGGGAATATTGAACTTGGAAATGGCATGAAAATGAGAATAATGTGAGTTTTGAAAAACATGGTCATAAACATGGAAATAAAGCCAAGCACATAAAACATGAACAAGATAGCAATATGCAAGGGGGTCATGAATACATACAAGACTTTAGGCCACACCACATAATCAAGGGCTCCAAGGCCATACCATCTTAAAGTAGGCTAGTGAGAGATCCCCTTACATGGTGGCTCTCACTAACTTTCCTCTAGGCATGAACTAGGAGCCCTCTTGCTTTAAGCATTCAAGAAAGAGGGGTAGAAGATGGGGATTAAAATAGAGAATAGCCTAGGTAGGCTAGGAAGGAGAAGAGAAGAGTGGGGGAAGACAAAAACATAAAATAAATACCACCTTTTGCCTTCAATACACTTGTAATCTTCTATGGATGTCTTGACTTGAGCTTGGAGGGCTTTAAGTTTGCTTGAAGGGCTGGAAGGAGGTGTTCTAAGGTGTAGAAGGCTATATAGGTGAAGTGTATGGGTTAGGAGAAGGTGGAATCTAGCCTAAGTGTTTAAGGTATGCGATGTATATAGGAATTCAAGGTTCTGGAGCAGTTTTTGCAGAGCTTCGTTATCAATTTCAATTTTGGAACACGTAAAGGGGGAGGCCTGTATTTATAGGCAATTTGGGAGAAGCCTGGCGCATGTAGCATATGCGCCAGTACTGTTCCATCGCTAGAATGCCACGTGGCACCCATTGTACTGGCTAAATCTGGACGGTTGATCGAACTTTGGTTGATCTGATCAAAATCTGGGCAAATGTAGCATGCGCTCCATCACCGAGAGCGTTCGTTTAAACTTTGCCTGGATAATTGAGCCAACCGAAAAGGTTTCAGAGGAATCGGTTGCATCCACGGTGTTCTCCTAAGGTTTCTCATGAACTTCCAAGTTTTTGAAAAGTTGGAAAGGTGTTCGAAAGTGTGAGATATCGTCTCAGGAAATGTGCATGAAATTACATTTTTGCAAAGCGTCTATGACACACTCTACAGGATTTCCAAAGTAGTTGTTTTTGTGCCGCGTGATCGGGGCCTTCGGGAAGCGATTTCTCCAATCGAACCGTATCGATAGAAAGTACTCTGGAAATACTTTCGAGAATTTCCTAATTGACGCATTTCTCAAGTCGTTTGACGGTGTGTTTTAATAAGGAAATTGGAGAAAAAGTTAACCTCGGTGGAGCGTCTGTGAGAAGCTCCAAGGGTTGCTGAAAGTAGTAGTTTTCAAGCCATGCGATGAGGAGTTTTGGGAAGGGATCTATCCAATCGAGCCGTATCGATAGAAAGACCTATGAACGAATTTTCAGAAATTCTTTGGTTTACGCATTTCTCAAGTCATTTGACAGTGCATTATAACCAAGGATAAGGGAGAAAAGACAATTTTGACAGAGCGTCTGCGAGATGCTTCAGGAAACTTTTATCAAGTCGGGGGTGTTAAGTGTCATAAGGTCCTACTTAGGTTAAATAAGGGTGTATGATAAGACCTGCCGTTTAATATCCTGGGACTGGTGTTATTTTCAAGGCGCGTTCGGGTTGTTAGGGGCAAAATGGTCATTTTGGCCGGGTTTGGTTAAAAATGGCCAAGAATGGATTGGAGTATTATGTTAAGCGTGCCGGGTTATTCAGGGGTGATCCCAGGAGATTCTTTTACTATTCGATAGAATTTGTGCAGTGCTAGGGCGTTTAGGGACAAAACGGTCATTTTGACTGAAGTTAGCCGGAATGGGACCGAGATTGGACAGAATGGCGTGCGGAGTTCACATAAATACTTAGTAGCACTTTGGAAGGGTGGACTTACCGTTTTGAGGGATTTTAAACTTTCTCAAAACGTGCCTAGAGGCCCAATGGGGAGGTTTGGTCATTTTTCACCGAGTCAGGCTAGCAGACGCCAGTGTTGACCTAGGTGTTGGTTCCCGAGACCGCCCGGTCTCAAAAAACTACCTATGCGGTGTTGGTCCCTAAGACTGCTCGGTCTCATAGAGCTACCTATAGGGTCGTGTTGGTTCCTAAGAACGCCTAGTCTCAGAAAGCTACCTGTGATGGTGGTGTTGGTCTCCGAGAACGCTTGGTCTTGAAGAACTACCAAATGATGGACATTCTACATTAGCGGGCTAGCAGGTGCTAAAAGTGAACCGTCTAGAATTTGACAAAGTGTTGGTCCTTGAGATCAGCCGATATCATGAAGCTACCTGGATGGCGTTGGTTTCCGAGACTACCCAGTCTCGGAAAGCTGCCTTGAATGATGTTTATGGCTTCAGTTGGGCTTTGTGGGCCCATGAAAAGATTGGTTGACTGGATGGAAGTTTGAAAGACCCACCTTGGGCTTGTATGTGTTCTGATGTTTGAAAACTGAGTCTGGTCAGGCAGGAGATTGCCGAGCGGGCAAAAATGGGGTGCTTACAAACATACAGGATTTATTCGATCTATTATATCTCCTTAAGGAGCACCATTACTATTTGTTAAAAAGAATGATAGAACTATGCAACTATACATTGATTATTGATAATTAAACAGGGTGAGAATAGGGAACAAGTATCCTTTGCCCTGTATTGATGATTTATTTGATCAGTTACAAAGTGCAAGAGTATTCTCAAAAGTTGACCTACATTTCAAATATCATCAGTTGCACATTAGAGCTAGTGATGTTTCTACGACTGCTTTTCATACTAGGTATGGTTAGTATAAATTTCTAATTATTCCATTCGGTTTGACTAATGTATCTGCAACTTTTATAGATCTAATGAATCAAATATTTCAGCCTTATCTTGAGTTTTTTGTCATTTCTTTATTGATGATATCCTGATTTATTCACGGAGTAGGAAGAACACAAAGAACATTTATATATTGTACCATAAACTTTGAGAGAAAAGAAATTGTATGGTAAGTTAAGCAAATCTGAGTTTTGGCTAATTAAAGTGGTTTTTTTTTTGTTATATCATTTCCAGTGAAGGCATTCTTGTTGATCCTAAAAAGATCTAAGCAATTACGAATTGGGAAAAACCAATTAATGTGACTAAAGTTCGAAGTTTCTTGGGCTTAGCTGGGTATTATCACCATTTACAAGACTTCTCTATTATTGCCGTGCCTTTGAAAGTTACTAGGCCCAGAAATTGTTCACATTGCTGCTGACAAGATTAAAGTTATCCAAGGCAAGATGAAAATAGCTCAAAATCGACAATAGAGTTATGCTAACAACCGGAGAAGGAATTTAAAGTTTGAAACGATGATCAAGTATTCTATGGGTATCTCCTCAGAAGGGGGTTATAAGGTTTAGGAAGAGGGATAAGTTAAGTTCACAATATATTAGACCTTAGGACATTATTGAACGTATTGGAACTACAGCTAATCGATTGCCATTGTCACCTAAATTACATGATGTGTTTCTTGTATCAATGCTAGGAAAATATATTTCAGATCAGTCACATGTATTGGTCATACAACCAGTAGAACTAAAAAAGGATTTAACTTATGTAGAAGAACCGGTTCATATCTTGGATCGTAGAGATCATATTTTATGAAATAAGATTGTATCATTGGTAAAAGTTCTAGGGAAAAGTCATAAAGTTGAGGAAGCTACTTGGGAAAATGAAGAAAACGTGAAAAATTACTATCTTCATTTATTTCATACACGTAAGTGAATTTTGTGACGAAATTCTTTTAAAAGGGGAGAATTGTGCCATTCTTGCATTTAACAGAAGTATATACTTCAATTATGTGTGGATTAGCCTAATCAAGGTGCTTAAGTGGCATGGTTTAGTGATCATAATCTTCTTGCATTTTTATTTGTAATTAAAATCAATTAACTAACTTAAGTAAAGATTAGTTAGTTCTAATCAAGTGACTGAGTTCACCTACGTAGTCATTAAGGCATATATTAGGGCTACGTATAGGTGTGACACCTAGGTGTGTGCTTCACCATCAAGGTGTGTGTATGTGGCGATGCCATGTGTGGCATCAGATACAAAGATATACCTATATGTCATGATTAGAATAAGAGATAAAAGAGAAAGAAGAGAGGAGCTTGTGTAGAGATTGAGGAGCTTGTTAGAAGTTATGTTTGACAAGAGAGAAAGTGAAAGAAAAAGATAGAAAAGGGAAGAAAAGACAAGAAGGAAATGAAAGTGAAGGGAGATACTTGTGTAGTCCTTATCTTTGGTAAGAAATAGTATCCTGTTATATTCTTTTCATCTATGTATTAGAAGTCTCCTTAAAAATCTATGTTAGGAATTTATGCATTTGAATCAAATTTTAGAAGAGAAAGACGAAGTTGAAGAAGTTTATGGCTGAATTCGTTCGCTATCAATCAACACTAACATACTTTGGGAAAATGCTCATGACTCTCTAGGAAACTTGAGAACTTGTCCCGTTTGATGCATTAGAAACTACACTTGTATACTTTTCCATTGGTATAAGGCTCATATACCAAATCATTATAGATTAATCCAAATTTGAGTTTGAAGTTAGCCTAAAGTTTTGAAATTTTAGTTTGAAGTTACCCTAAAGTGTTGACCGCAACTTTGATTCTCAGATTATTCTTTTCATATTCGAGTGGTTGTATCTCCTTCACCGGAAGTCCATTCTAGACGCACGACCTATCAGTGTAATCCCTTTAAGTCTAATTGTTAATGACACTAGTTTTAGTAATAAATTCTTACTATTCTAAAAGATATGAGTAAAAGAGTACACCTATATTAAGATGGTCATTGTCAGATAATCCACATTCTATATATTTTATTACTTTAACTCAATCCTTAGCTACTTTAAACATATTTCACTTATGTATCACATGTTAATGAGATTAGAATATCTTCAACCTCGAAATGAGTATGATTTATGCATATGAATGCATTACATGTGTATCTATGATAATGCATAATTGTGAAAGCTTGAATATGTGAATAAGAATCTATTACTTAATACATCATGTGAGTTGACTTGTATCATGTCTAAGGAGTCTTACACCCACTTCAGTTCCGTCTAAGGGTTAGCGAGATCTAGAATTAGGCAGCAATCAGTGCAAGGTGAGTACATAAAATTATATGGACTAAAAACTGAACTACTATATGATTATACAATGTATATTCCTTTTATTTATCTATGAAACGATTCTATATGGGGAGTTTTTGTGTTAAATATTCCAATATTGGATCAAGTATGTTCTTAAAACACAATGTTGGATTCATGCTATTATAGCCTTGCTATGCCTGACTTTCAGGCTTTGTAAGGAAGCGTGTAAGGTCCACCCTATCTTAGGAAGGTCATTTGGGTACTTGAAAAAGAACCATTGTAGGGGTGTGGGAAAACCACGTGCTCAATAAATGTAATCACTCATAAGAACATAAGCAAGACATACTTCATCCTATCTTAGGAAGCATGTAAGGTCCACCCTATCTTAGGAAGGTCATTTGGGTACTTAAAAAAGAACCAATATAGGGGTGTGGCCAAACCACGTGCTCAATGAATGTAATCACTCATAAGAACATAAGCAAGACATACTGCACTATAAAGACCACCACAACTCAATGCATAATATAACTGTATAGGCTTAAACTACAACGATACCATGCAAACCTCATATCGTAATCATCTTAAAATATGTTTTGGCAACTTACCATGCGCTATGAATGAATAGCCTTCTAGGTAATAAGCCCAGAACAGTGATTTATAATGTATGATGTACCCTTATAGGCATGTCCCATGGATAATGAATGATAGACGCTTCTCCAGCTTTCTCAAGAATTGTATGAGAATCGTCCTTGGAGGGACTTCCCGAATGATCATATTGAGGAATTCTATTGTACTCTGTGCAGTTATTGTTATTGATCCTGTAGAGCTTACCCAAAGGTTCAGGCTGGATTGTAAGAAGTGGGTTCAACTTAACTCCTCCAACCACTTATTGAAGCTTAAAGGGTGATCTCACAATTAAATAAACTAAGAAGTTAAAGATTGTTACCTTAAATCAAGCCTACACAAGTTTTCCCTTTCTTTCTCCTGTTTTCTTTCCTTTTCTCCCTCTTTTTCTTTCACTTTCTCTCTTGGCAAACACAATTTGTAACAAGCTCCTCTCTTCTTACACAAACTCCTCTCTTCTCTCTCTTCTCTTTTGTTTTCATCATACAACTACATATATATTTTGTGTATATATCATCACATATGTCACACACAATATTATAGTTAAAGCACGCAACTAGGTGTCAAGCATATAAATCATATTAACAAGCAGCTCGATGACTAAGCAGTTAAAATTATGTCTTAATTAGCACTAATTAACCTCCACTTACATTAATTGATCGAGTTTAATTACAAATAGAATATAAGAATATAAAGCACATTAAACCATGGCACTTAAGCATCTGGATTAGGCTAAGCCACATGGAATTAAACTACGTAGCCCCAAAACACAACAAAACCACTGATAACCAAGTTGATCCACAACTAATCTATAGAAGATAATAGTATCATCTGCATACATAAGATGAGATACTTTAAAGCTCAAGTCATGTGATTGACCCTGTTGATTGATCTCAAATCCTTCCATGAAAACCCAGAAAAAGAGACCTTATCCAAGAAGAAAAGGAAAAGCATTGAAGCTTCACCAAAGGTAAAATACATCCTAGCCAATATAACACCCAAGCAAGGTATGAAAACTTCTATGTTGAGAGAACTATCACTACTAAAAACAGAGCTTTTTGCGACTGGAGTTTTTGGGACGACTACTTTCCCTTCGTAAATTTGAAATGGGAGCTTGGTTGTCGCAAATGCCGTCACAAAAACTCATTTTTGTGACAGTGTTTTTGTGATGGCCAAGCTCCCGTCGCAAATAGTGGTATTTGAGACGATGTTTTTGCAATGGTCATAATCCCGTCGCAAAAGGTGAGTATGTGCCACGACTTTTTGTGACGGCTATTTGCCACCACAAATAGTAAACAAAACAACGTCATTTCGTTCATGGCCAAAATTTCTCTTCCCACTTTCCTATCTCTCGGGAACAAAGAGCCCTAGGCTCGATCTATCAGCACCTCTATCACGACCAGCAACTCCACCAGTGCCACCACCAGCCTCCTCCTCCTCCGTTCTCCCCCATAGCCACCGCCTCCTCCTCCTCCTCCTCCTCCTCCTCTGTTCTCCCCTAGTGACGCCACCAGCCTCCTTCTCCACCAGTGACTGTGCCTCCACCAGCACTATAGTTGCCGATGCGCCTCCTTCTATTTCCAAGTAAGCCTCTCTCTCTTTCTCGCTTTCTCTATATATGTATATAGATAGATATAGATTGTTCATGCATATGTTAGTATGTGTAACTTTTTAAGAGATTCTTGAAATAAAAAGTGGTCTTATAATTCTATTCATTTGTTGACTATTTTTGGTAATAGAAGAGAATGTTCATGTTTCTTTTATAGATGTTCATGTTTCTTCTACAGAGGCTCCTTTGGTTGAATGAGAAAAATTTAATTCAAAAAATGAGTGGGTTCTCCAGTTTCCTTCATGAACATTGCAGGCGAGATTGTGTTTTGTTGAAACTTGCAGGAAAAATCCTCAATTCTCTTTTTAAAAAATTTAAAATAATGGAAACTTCTATGGCTCTGTTGGTATTATGGAAAACCATATGCATGGGCTCTAGAAAATTCAGGTTGCTATAGCTTTAATGACAGACAAACTCTTCAACTATGACAAATTCTATGGTCCTCCAAAATGAAAGGCAACAACTTTTTTTGGGTTGCTAAAACTCGAGATTGCAAAGGGACTTCTTGTTAGTTTGGAACCATTGTCAGAAGTTGATGGTATCACTGTGGGTCGAAATTTCTATAAAATTTTTGCTTGAAAATGCGAGAAAACATAATACTCTTTTAGAGAGACCACGCAAAGAGATTGTAACTGTGGGTGAATTAATTAGGTGACACGTTGCATGAAAATCTATTGATGTAAATTACAACTTTGTTTCATTTGTTTTTTTTCATTAATTACATTCTTGTATATATATATTAACAGTTTAACTAATTGTATTGCTATTATTTTATTTTCACTCGGGTTATTCTGAAGGAGTAGGTCGTTTTTATTAATGGGTTGGGATTGATGGAGTGCCTAGTCAATTAATATTTTTTAGTATTTTTTTATGTATTCATGTTGGACAATAGGTTGTGTATTTTTTTATTGAAAAACTAGTTTGTATGGACAATTGATTCCTAAAGTATTCATGTTGGACAATAGGTTATGTTTTTACATTTTTGATGTATGGATGATGCTGATTAATATTATATATATATACATATATTTTGAACTTCATTTTATAGATTTATTTTTTGGTGAATGAATATTTTATTAATTTATACAATTATATGGTGAATGAGATATTTTTATTGATTTATGCAAGGTATACAAGAATTACAAAAAATTCATTTTAAAAAAATATATATTTAAAAAATAGATAAGATATTTGCGACGGCTAGAGTATTATTTGTGACGGCAAATAGCTGTCACAAAAATAAGCTTTTGTGACGGTTGCCTCCGTCACAAATACTATTCTAGTCGTTGCAAATGTTGGCCTTTTTGCCGGCTTCCTGTCACAAATTCTATTCTAGTCATCGCAAATACTAGCTTTTGTGACGGCTTCCCCGGTTACAAATAATAATCATGCCATCGCAAATATTAACTTTTGCGACGGCCATTAGTGACGGTTACTCCCATCACGAAAATTCTACTTTGAGCGTCAGCCTTTTGTGATGGCTAACTTGCCATCACAAATAAACTTACCGTTGCATAAAGTCGACACAAAAACCTTTTGCGACCCCCTTTTTTGAGTCAGCTGATTTGCCGTCACATGGCTGTTGCAAAAAGTCTTTTGTGATGGCAAGTTGCCATCACAAAAAGTATGATTTTTAGTAGTTATGGGCTAAATAGTAGAGATTTGAACTTTGAGTTCTTTGAAGATGAGGGTTTTTGTTTTAAGAGGTGGTTTGGAAGGTTGGTTTTGTCTACCCATTGTGAAAATCAAAGAGGACACCTATCTGACCTTGGTTAGACATTTTTTTGTAAATTTTTTGGTTGAAAATGACACCATTAACTCTTTTGTTAAAGGTAAGTGCTAACCTTCCGAACTTTCAGTGACATACTTGGATTCCAAATTCCAAAGACTTGGTATATGAGACTAACAATTGGGTAAAATATGGTGGTTTTGGTAGACTTAATGCTGTTAATACTATTTGTGGAAATCTGAACCTTAAGGATAACAGCAAATTGCCACTGCTTTCACCTTGGAGATGAGAGTTGTTCATTGAATTTTGGCTAATATTATCTTGCCGAGAAAAGGTAGACTCGAAGTTGTTTCATATTTTGGAGGTTTTCCTCCTTTGGGCCATTTTTCTTGGACATGACATAAATCTTCTTTTCCTTATTTGGAATCACATGGATGGAAGCCAAGACAGATTGAGTACACTTCCGTATGATGTGGTTTTAGCAAAGATTTCTAAGCATTTTGGTCTTGATTTGGAAAATGAGTTTAAGGAAGCTTTTAGTAAGGAATCGTCATATGGCCAAAAGACTGGGGCTTTGACAAGCTATAAAGAGAGAAACAATCAATGGGTGCCTGAAAAGGATTCTGAACCATCTTCCCAAACTGCTCCTTCAAGCTCCACAACCCCACCCCAAACACACCCCCCCCCCCCCCCCCCCCCCCCCCCCCCCCCCCCCCCCCCCCCCCAATCTAGAAATACTCATGTGAGTGATGTCCTATAACCTGAACTTCTAGAAGTCCTCAAAAAATTATCTAGAAAAATAGATTCAATTAATGAGAAATTGGCTGCCTTGGGAAATGAAGTGATAGAGCTTGAAACTAAGGTGAATGCTTTGACTAACTTAGGAAATAAGACAAAAGAATAGTCAAAGAAAATGGATATTGAGAATGGTCAAGCCACTGGTCTGTGCCAACACGACTTAAAGAATGTTGTCATAGCTACACATTAGAGTATGATTGGTGCAGTGAGTGGGAGCAACTATATGAAAAATGGTTATGATTAGCTTCAAGATCAAATTCAGTAGAATCTAATATCACCCACAATTTCAGACAAAGTCACTTCGGTGAATCGATGCATGTTGTTTGGAGCATTCACTTGCCTCCTCCACACTAGCTTTAATCTCTAGTCCTTTGCTCTTCCAGTCCTATCTTTTTGCACACATCCTTCAACAACTGACTTTTGTTTCGTTTACACTCCTATCTTTCTATGGTTAGGTATTTTGATACTTATGGATGTCATGGAACTAGATAAACAGCTATGTTTGTGGATGCCATGATTTGTGGTTGTAGTTATTGTAACAACCCAAGTTTTTGGACCGTTAATAAAATAACCCCCAAAAAATTCTTACATCGTATTTCTATCAAAATTTACAGTGCATTTCCAACTATATATGTTCTAAATAATCAAATCAATGTATTCTAATTATTGCATTGTCAATAACTTCATATCAACCTGAAAAATAAAATTAAACTGAAAAAATATACAGTACGACAGGAGTACAAATGCTCAGTTTAGGACAATCAAAATGAAGCTCAATAATCAATCAAATCAATCAAATGATAAAAGAGTTGAAGAAAATTATCACCACGATGGCAATACTGATTAGTTCCACAACTCATTATCGAGCAATAAAAAATCATTTGTAGCCTATTGATGATGCTTACACTAGCTTCACACCATGCTCGGAAGATCATTTGTGGCCTATCACTTCGTTTGTATAACTAACAAGTAACATTAGCCTTGCATGTAGGGACTTAAGGTAAGGTTGACAACACATTAGAGGATAGATGCGAGGTTGACACCTCATGCCTAAATTTGTTAGTATTTACAATATTTAATATAAAACTTTCATAAACTAATAATTTGACCCATCTTGTTAAATAGTATTTACCTTCAAATATAATTTCATTTATAATATTTTGACATATATTTAATTTCCCTTCAAATAAATAAATTTTCATATTAAAATCTTAATCCTAGCATTAATATTTATTCTAATTATTCATAAAATTACTATAAACCTTAGATGAATAATTTTAAAGTCATCAAAATATTATGGGGTGTTACAGTTGTAATCATTTTGGATGCATTGGTTTAAGATTTTGACTTATAGTCTCTTATGTGCTTTTTGTGTTTTTGGTAATGACAAAGGGGAGAAAAAGGAGTTTTCTGATTGATGACATTTGTTTAACTTGAAATGTTTTTAAAGTTCAATACATTAGAGGTTGTCCTCATCAAAAAGGGGAAGATTGGCGGCCCCAAGGTTATTTAAATGTTTTATTATATGATTTTGATGATAACACACTATGGTACTTTATTTACAAATATTTCCTAGATTATTTTGATTGCTAGATATGCTTAATTCTGGTTTTAATTGTGTTGTGATGTGTAACATTTCAATTATCTTACATGGAGTATCTAGCACAATCCAATTTTGAGAAACATCTATGTGGATTTTCAAAGTTTGAATACAAGCTTGTTTCGAGAAAGCTCTAGAAGTCTTTCAAATTCAAATTCAAATTCAAATAGGTTTTGGAAAATTTTGAAGCATCAAGTTAGAGAAGCTACATCTAAATTAATGTCAAGATCTTATGGAATCACTTTGTTAAGGAAACTTGATACAATGAAAAACTCAAAGGACATGATTTCCTTCTACATACACTCTATGCTACTATATTCAAAAGATACAGGCATTAGTCTTCAAAGGTGGGTGGTAGGATTCGGAGATGAAGATTCGTTGGAACGGAATCTAGTGTAAAAACGGAAGAGTTTATTTTATTTTGCTAGAAGATTCAAGGAGTCCAACAGCTGAAAATATTCTGAAGATATTTTGTGCTATTAATGCAGAGATTTGGTGAAAACTCAAAGCATTAGAGAAAACATTTGCTTCAGTCTCGAGCCTTGTGCTGTTAGTAAAAAGATTTGCATTATTAATGAAGAGATTTGATGAAGTCTCAAGCCTTGTGTCATTAGAAAATGTGTATAAAATTAGAAATATAGATTTTAAATTATCATTCTATTTTCTCTTTTCCTATCTCGTCCGTTGTTTTTAAGGTTTGAGGCTTGACCAATCTCTTCACTAACGACACAAGACTCTGCAAATATCTTTAGATATTTTTAGTTCTTGCCCTCCATGAATCTTCCTAGCAAAATCAAAGCTTAATCAAATCTTCCATTCTTGGGCCTAATGGCGTGGCCCGAACCATTGGACCCACCATACACACCTGGCATATGTCTCTATAATTTCTTAGCTCATCCTTATTGTACAAACCGCCTTCCGAACATGGCCCAAGAAACTTTAAGTGGCCCATTATGTCTGCCCAAGTTAACCCATCCCTTATTCCCAGTTCACGGCGGGCCTACTCCTTAGCCCTATTAGCATAATGGAGACAAGTTGTCTTTACATTCAAATGCTGATCCTCTCTGACAATGGTAGCAAGACACGTGGCTCTACCAGCCAACTACCCGCTCATCCCTGGCACTCTTCATCCTCTGGTGTAGCGTCATGCACCTTCCTCTCCGATAAACCATCACACCGCTACAACTCTCTCTTCTTCACCTGATAATCCACAGTAGTGTCGACCACCCTTTTTCCAACCAGGGAGCTAGGAACCATGTACGTACTAGTAAAACAAATAGATAAAATGCACCACTTCTGTCGGTCCACCATGTCGAGCCCCACCAACAACTCCCAAACTCAAGAAGCCCGGCCGCTGCTTCACCGTCTTCACCTCCACCTCCATCTTTGATCTTTCTAGTCCGAGCACCAGACATCACCCCAGGTACTGCAACATCTCCGTACACAGTGATTCTAAGATTTTAAACTCGCGTGCGTAATGGATCTCAAATGATCCTCACCAGATTCCTCAAAGAGAGCTAGGATCTCAGATGACCCTCAACACTTCGTCAACCATTTCTACAACTCAACTACCTAGGCGAAGATCTTCTACACCATATTCTTCTTCCCTTTCAGATCGTAATCCCTCTTAACACATCAGTGAAGAAACCCCAGCCATTCCCCCACTCCGATCCTAGCACGTATATCATGCTTTTTCTTTCTATGAAATTTACCTCAAAAAGTCCAAACAACTTGTGCCTTGTTTTGAAGAAGTTGGCACTCTAACACCCTCCTACGCTCGGTGGTGGATGCAAAAATTTCCCAACAGGGGCGGCCAAAGTAGGAGGAAGAATTTCAGTGGTAGCTAGCATTTTACCAACTACCAACTATTGCCTAATACTCATCAAATATAAAGAAGGTAAAAATCACAATGAACGTAATGCTAAAATTAAAGCACTACAACCTATTAAATTTTTTCTTCTAGAGCAACTTACAAATTACATAAGTATCACACTTTATGAAAAAAGAAGTATAATAACTTAGTTTCAGAAATTTTTAAGTACCAACAATAGTTTACATTAATCATATTCTAATAGAAGTAGATTGTTATAACATAAAATACTTCTATATCAATATACTACTGTTTTTTTTCCAAAAAGAGAGGGCCTGTAAATTTTAGTATTAGTTTGATATGCATTACTTTAACCAATGCCAAAAAAATGTAAATACTAATGAATATATGAAAATATATGGAGAATGGAGAGTAAAGGAAAAAGATAATGTAAGATCAGGATACATTCAAACTACACAAAGTTTCATGACCAAACGAAAATTGTTGGAATGAATAAAATTTCAGGAGAAAATTTGAAAGAGGAGTAATGACAAATTATTTGGATTTTCATAGGGCACAAGTAATATTAATTGGGTTATTTTTTTTATTTTATTTGGGCGGGTAGTAATATATCTATTCTATCATAAATACTCTAAAAAGCATATAGGGTCTAAGATAAGTTTTGAAGACTTTGGAGGGCATGGCCCCTGCCCACAACCTATGGGTCTGCCATTACCTGCCCCCAAAACCTTCCATCCTCTTCCCCAAATTTATCGCTCGCATCATCTACACCCGCCATTGGATCTCATAACCCAACAAAGAAATGGATATTTGAGATCCTCTACCTCATTCGATGACCTCCACACTGGGCCCCTCTCCTCTCTCAACCACTAGATCAAATCATTTCCACCTCTCGGTAATGATCTTCCTTCGACTCATCTTTTCCCTTCTTGTTGTTGAAACATATATAGAACATGGAAATTTGATCATCCTCGTACAATTGAATGCAAATGCATATGCATCTTTAACCTACAATTTATTTTGATCGTTCTTTTGATACAAAATATGGAAGCATTTTATTTTTGAAAACTGGTTAGATAAAACTATTGTAATAATACTAGTACCAACATGAGGTGAAAAAATATTTATCAAATTCAAACCCATCTCCCAAACCTTCAAATACTTCGAATATAGTCATCACATAGAAAACAGCAGAAGAGAATGAATGCTTTCTGATATCCAAACAAGCTTTACTATTCCTCCTCCACTGAAATTTATAAATAAATAAAAAAATACATGAAAAAAAAAGAAAAAGAACAGCCAAGCTAACATGGGCCTCATAGCTCAGAGGTATCCCAAAGGAGTTTCCTTCTCTTGTAGAAGTAGAAGTCCAACCGTACATACGAGTTAAGAGTACAATCAATAGTACAAATAGAAGTAACGAAAAAAACAAGAAAATGAATGGTTGAAAAGAAAAGTGTTACCTAATTTCACCGAGCAAGCGCAGTTGATGTAATTACTTGGACAGTAAAGGATTTATCTTCCACGGGAGCTAATATCGTTTTAATGGATGATTAGAACCATCCATCAAGTTTCTTTCCTAACTCTAGACATTATATAGCCATGCTATTCCAATCTATTGAGTACATTAACGAGCGTCACAGACCAACCTTCAAACAAGCATGTATCATCATAGTTCCTCTACATCTATCATGTGTTCTTACTCGATGGTTTAAATTGGATATTTGAGTCCACTCTAAGACTTTGGCGACATCTATGACAGTCATATTTCAGTACTTTGGAAATCTTGGAGTTTGGCAGAATAAAAGCCAAATATCTCTAGGACAATCTAAAGGTTATTTATCCTTTTGGTAGAGCTTGCTCCCTTCTTTTAAGAGATTTAAGAGGAAGAAATTGACCAGGCACAAGTTATTTTTTAATTTTTTTTTCTTTGATTCTTTTCTTCTTGTATAGAGGCCTTCTCATCTTTTTTTAACATATGCCAGGCACATTTTTATGATCATAGCCTACCCTACTCCTACGTAAGGCTGGCAAAGCAAACCTATAAATATCAAATCGCTCAAGTCCGCCCATGTTTAATGGGTATTGGGTCCAGTAATTATAATAAATGAGTTCTTATTGGACTGGTAACAAAAGACTTACTCATAAATAGACTTAAATGGGTTCATCTATCAGACCCATTACACACCCAATTAAAGGAACCAAGGAAACCCAAACAAACCCAAAGCCAAACCCTTTTTTTGAAATTTCTCTCGCCTCTCTCTCTCTCTCTCTCTCTCTCTCTCTCTCTCTCTCTCTCTCTCTCTCTCTCTCTCTCTCTCTGTGCAGATTGTTGCAGAACAACAATATCTCCGGCAAAATCCCACTGGAACTCGGTGCTCTTCCAAACCCTCAAACCTCACATCTTGAAGTCTGCGTCTTGGGAGTCCTCCGGGTTGTGTTGCAACTTGTAAGTTGAATTGATGATGCAGTGAATTTGTACGTCCTTCCTGACCTCTGATGCAAACCGCTGGGGTGATGAATCCTCCTGCTTGGGACACCGGTGTGGTGCCTGCCAAAGACACTCCGATGCCAAAGTTAGGCTAGAAATAAATGGGCAGAGTAACAATGTTCAAGGGTTGATGTATCTTGTACCTTCTTGGAGATGATGACTGCCCTTTTTATAGAAGTGTTGGCTTCGATCGTGGGCACCTTCATGGGAGAGCCAATCGTGCCCTCAAATTATGCATCCACAATCGTGGGGGTGTATCGTGCCTTGATATTAGACTTCATGGACCATGCCCCCAGTTGTGGCAGAACCGTCCCAATCATGGAATCGTGGGGGCTGATCATCAGGCTAGAATCTCGGGGTGCCTTAATGGCAGCACCTGGTGTATTGCTGGAGCTCTATCATTTCAAGTCTGTTAGCAAACCTGGTCTGGAAGAAAGTTTGAGAGTCCGGGTCTGGAAACGTGGCCCGAGCTCATCTGGTCTGTCTATGGGGGGGGGGGGGGGGGGGGGGGGGGGGGGGGGGGGCAGACTAGCTACACTTATCGTATTATCAGATGCCTCTAATTCCCTTGGCAGCCCAGGTCTGACAGTGGGAATTCCAAAAAGTCACAGGGCGCGGCTCGAAAGGCGCATTTATGGCGCTGAGAACCCTGGGCAAATCCATGCCGTTGATTTTGAAAAGAAGGGGCCTATAAAACTTTGGTGGTTCACCAAAGGGCCCTCTATTTGCACGTCTTTTTTAGGTTATTCGGTGAGTGATTCCTCTCATTTTCTTCCCCTTTTCTTCCTCCATTGTTGGTTGTTCGAAGCGAACTCAAACCTTCTTCTCAATCTTTCTGCTCATCGAGGTATTCAAGGCGTGTGGGTATATGTTTTGGCTTCTACAGAAGGCCATCTGGTACTACGAGTGGAGAGTAAGGGCCTCGTATCCTTTAGAGTTCATAGGCAACCCCTCCTTTGTTGAGTCAATGTACTGGGGTGTCTTAGAGGCTTCCAAGTCTACTTTCGCAACCATACGCGAAATAGAAGACCCTAAGATCATGAACCCCCACCCAATTGCCATATCATCCGGCTCTGAACGTACTACTTCAGTGGATTTGGATAGGGTTAGGCCAGACAAGGCTTCGAGTACCTCCACGAACTACTATGGGGACGATATTGGGGATGTTACCCAAGAGGTGAGGCCAACGACAGTGAGGAGCACTGTGGCCATCGTGGACGCCTTTGAAAGTGCCCCCGTGGCTGTGGCCGAGGTTAGAGCTGGGTCGCCCTCTACCCCAGACTGTAGGCACGAGGCGAGGCACATAACCTCCATCCTAGACGGGGTGAAAGAGAGAAAGCTCTAGTTTGCCTACCAGTTTCTAGCCTCCATGAGCTATAGAGTTCCTGGGAGCGAGGACAGAGCGTGCCTCCCTCGCCCTGGTGAAATCGCAGTGTACGAGAATGCACTGACCGGGGGGCTGAGGTTTCCCATTGCTCCTCCCATTAGGGGATTCTTGAGCAGGGCTAGGCTAGCTCCTAGGTAGCTCATGCCCAACTCATGGTGCATTCTTGTAGGCTGTGCTGCCTTGTGGCAGGCCGCTACCGACAAGGAGGAAATCCTGACCCCCGAAGACTTCTTTATTTGTTATAAAATAACGGAAAGCAAGAGCCCAGGCTAGTATTACTTCTCAGCCCGGGATGGTCAGCCTGCTCTGATAACTAATCTCCCAGTCTCCCACAAGTGCTGAAAGGAAAAGTACTTCTTCGTTTATGACGAGGGTATGGAGATTGCCTACTGGGAGAATGTGACCGACTAGACCCTTCCCATAGCCAGACAGTGGGGTAGACCAGGTAGGAAGGGTAAGCGCCTTTTGTGCTTTTATGCTTGATCCCTTCTTCAGGTAGTAGTTTGACAATCATCCATTTTTCTTTTGCTCAACACGCCTTCCTGTGCTAGAGGACGAATCGAGGGAAGGCCAGTTAGTGAGGGTGAGGGTGCACCCAGTCAAGAACTGGGCGCCCCTTGTAGCTAGTGAGAGTTTAGCAACCTACCTTTTAGGTCAAAACCCTTCCATCGAAGCCCTTCACGCTAAGAGGAGTGAGTCTAGCATGTCTGTTGCAGCTGCTTTCTAATGTGAGTGCATTGATTCCGACTTTGTGTGCTTTGCAGGACAAGAATCGAACATGGGCTTCGACAAGAGGAGCATGGGGTCCTCTACCAAGAAGAAATTCGAAGAAATGGAGAGGGCAAAGGCCGCTGGAAAGAGACCTAGCAAGCGCCATCGGCCCAGCTCTAGGGGCAAGACCGTTGAGCAAATCCCCTGATAAGGGTCCTGCGGTGGTTGGCCCCTCCACAGTAGCTAAGGCTTCATCTGCTGCCCAGGCACCTGGTCAGTCTTCCAGGTTTGGTGCTGGAATGTCTCCGCCTGCTGCAGCAACACCTACGGGCCCTTCACCTCCAGCTCAGTAGGGCGAGCCCTTCGTTGTGGAAGATGTCCAGGTTGCTTGGGAGAGGATGCAACAATTCATCAATATGGAGGACGTGGGCCCCTTTCACCAACTAGAACAACTTCCAATTGACGAAGGGCATGAACCATGATGCTATCAATGTGATGATTCTGGTTAACTTTTGTTTTTCATTTGACTGCTCTTGTTTATTAATATTGATCCTCCCATCCTTTTGCAGTTACATGTGAAACGCTCTGCCTGTCTACTCGGTTGAAGGTGAAGACGAGTGAGAGCTCCAAGAAAGGCCAAGTCATTGAGACCTTGACCGAGACTATCAGCGGCCTAAAGAAGAAGGTCAAGGATGTTGAGGAATCCAAGGCAGTCGTTGAGGCAAAGAAAACTGCCGTGCTAGACGAATCAACTGAGCTCAAGAAAAAGGTCGAGACTCTAACTTTTGAAGCTCAGGCCTTTGAGGCAATCAGGGATTCCCTGACTCTGAGAGTAGCTGAGCTGGAGGGGCAGCTAAAAAATGCTCGGGATAGTGCTGTGGGGGAGTTTAAAGCTAGGGCAGCCTTCTAAGACGAACTCAGCGAGGCTTATATAGAAGGTTTCGTCGATACTAAGGTTGCGGTAAGGAAGCTTTTCCCAGACATGGACTTCTCTACCTTGAAGCCGTCTGATGACACTACCTCCCAGGCGCCCAGTGTGGAAGACCAGACCCCTGCAGCAGAAGAGGGGGATAAAGCCCAATCCTAATCTTATCAAGAGACCTAAAACCCTAGTAGAGATTTTTTTTTCTTGACTACCTTTGTAACTGCTTTGGATCAATAAAAAATTTATGTCACTAATTCTCCTTGTTCTTGTATCTAAATGCTTTGTGATGCGTAGTTTGCATGAATTCTTTAACTAGCCCTAAGGGACTTCAGTCATTCTGGTCAGCCGAATGAACTGACCATGGTGTTAAGTTGGTTTGAGACCCTTAGTCTGGTAAGTCTTGAGGATTGACCAGTTGGACTTAGTAGCATTGTGGTCTTTCTGCTTGTTCAGTCAATCTTGAGGACTGACCAGTTGCGTTTAGTGGCCTCGTGGCCTTTCGGCTTATACGGTTAGTCTTGGGGACTGACTAGTTGGGCTTAGTAGCCTTGTGGCCTTTTGGCTTGTCTGGTCAATCATTGGGACTAACCAGTTGGGCTTAGTAGCCTTGTGGCCTTTCAGCTTGTCTCGTCAGTTGCTGGGACTGACCAATTGGGCTTAGTAGCCTTGTGGTCTTGCGGCTTGCTTGGTCAATCTTGGGGACTAACCAGTTGGGCTTAATATCCTTGTGGCCTTACAGCTTGTTTGGTCAGTCTTGGGGACTGACCAGTTGGGCTTAGTAGCCTTGTGGCCTTGCGGCTCGTTTGTTTAGTCTTGGGGACTGACCTGTTGGGCTTAATAGCCTTGTGGCCTTTCAGCTTATCTGGTCAGTCATTGGGGCTGACCAGTTGGGCTTAGTAGCCTTGTGGTTCATGAGTCACGAGAGTAGACGATCATTTTGGGGCCTCAAAGTGCATAGATTTCATTAATGAATGCTGGTTACATCAAACATAGTACTTTCTCAGGTGCTCAGCAAGCCAAGGGTTGGGGTGGTCTTTGCTGTCGATTTCGGTTAGCCAATAGATCCTTTTTCTGGAGAACCCCTTAACTGTGTATGATCCTTCCCAATTCGGCCCGAGTTTGTCGTCACTGAGCTTCTTGGTAGACTGATTCACTTTCTTGAAAACCAAATCTCCTACTTTAAACGCCCCAGGTTTCACTCTGGCGTCATGATATCTGCACACCCTTTGTTGATAGGCAGCTACTTCCACGGCAGCTTGCAGCTTCTCCCTTCAAGTAGGTCTAGGCTCACCTCCAGGGCTTCGTTGTTGGCCTTCGACTCAAAATGTTCGACCTTGGGGCTTTGCAAACTTATCTCCACCGGGATGACCACTTCGGACCCGAACGTTAGGGAGAAAGAGGTGTGCCCGGTTGTGACCCTTTCTATCGTTCGGTAAGCCCACAAAATATTGGGAAGCTCCTTAGCCCATAAGCCCTTCGCCTTCTCCAGCTTTGCCTTGATAATGTTGAACAGGGTTCGGTTGGTGACTTCGACCTGGTCGTTGGCTTGGGGATGCTCTGGAGAAGAGAAGTGATGGCTGATCTGGAGGTCTGAGCACATCTGAGCGAACTGACCGGCCTTGAACTGTTTCCCATTGTCTGTGATGATTACCTTGGGGATACCGAACCTACATATGATGTTCTTCCATAGGAAATTCTTCATTTTCTGCTTAGTGATGGTGGCAACTGCTTCAGCTTCAACCCATTTTGTGAAGTAGTCCACAGCCACCACCGCAAACTGGGTCTGGCCTTTTCCCAAAGGCAGAGCCCCCACTATGTCAATTCCCCATTGGGTGAAAGGCCAGGGGCTTTGGATGGGCATCAATTCCTGGGGCGGTTGTCTTAGGATGTTGGAAAATCTTTGGCACTTGTCACATTTTCTTACAAAGTCTTGGGCGTCCTTCTCCATTGTGGGCCAATAGTAGGCTACTTTGAGTATCTTCTTGGCCAAAGCTCTCCCTCCTTAGTGGTTGCCGCAGACCCCTTCGTGCACCTCTCTCATGATATAATCAGTGTCTGTTTTTCCTACACACTTTAGCCAGGGCAGGGTGTGTCCCCTTTTATACAGAATGCCGTTTATGAGGGCGTACCTGCTAGCTCTGTACTGGATCCTTACTGCCTCAACTTTGTCCACTGGTAAGGACCCTCGCTCCGAGTAGTTTCTGATTGGTATTGCCCACTCTACTTCTTGTTCTACCTGGAGTATTTCTGGGTTCTGAATGCTTGGCGAATCCAACACTTCCATGGGTACTCCAGGGTCATCCTCTTGAGATGAGGCTATCCTAGCCAGTCGATCTGCCTCCTCATTTTGTAGTCTTAGTACTTTTTCTAGTAGTATTTTGGGGAATTTTCTTGCCAGGCTTTTGGCCATCTTGCAATACTCTTGCATCTTTTCTCCTCTGGCCTCATATTCGCCTTGGACCTGTTTTATCACAAGTTGAGAGTCTTTATGTACCAAGAAGTGCTCTACCCCCATTCGCCAAGCCATTTTGAGACCAGCGATCAAGGCTTTGTATTTGGCCTCATTGTTGGAGGCAAGGAATTTGAACTTGATAGCACATTCGAGTTTGTGCCCTTCATGTGTGATAAGGACGACCCCGACCCCACTTGCTTTATTCGTGGAGGAGTCGTCTACATTGAGCACCCACTGGGGTTCTAGGGAGATGTTAGCGGGGTGGGTTGTTAGGTGGGTGAATTCAGTGATGAAGTCTGTTATAGCCTGCCCCTTAATCACCAGTCTTGGTCTATACTGAATGTCGAATTGGCTTAGTTCTATGGACCATTTGACAAGTCTGTCCGAGGTCTCCGGCTTGTGGAGGATCTTCTTCCATGGCTGGTCTGTCAGAACAACTATGGTGTACACTTGGAAGTATGGCCTCAAACTTCGTGCTGAGGTTACAAGGGTGAGGGCCAGCAATTCCATTTTAGGGTATCGCTCCTTAGTGCCTCTTAGGGCTCTACTTGTGTAATAGACAGGCTTCTGGACTCCTTTCTCTTGCCTAACCAGGGCTGAGCTCACTGTCGTGGCTGACACGGTGAGGTAAAGATAGAGTTCTTCACCTTCCGTGGTCTGGCTCAGCAATGGTACTGAGCTCAGGTATTCTTTGAGTTGCTGAAAAGATTGTTCACATTCATAGGTCCACTCGAAAGCTTTATGTAGAATTTAAAAGAAAGGAAGGCACTTATCTATTGATTTGGAGATGAATCTGTTCAGTACTGCCACTCTGCTAGCTAGTCTTTGGACTTCCTTGGTGGATGTTGTGGACTACATGTCTAATACTGCTCTGACTTTCTCGAGGTTAGCCTCTATCCCCCGATTGGAAACCATGAACCCCAAGAACTTGTCAAATGCTACTCCAAAGGCACATTTGGTAGGGTTTAGCTTTATCTTATAAGCCCTTAGGTTTTTAAATGTCTCTTCCAGATCTGTGAGGTGGCTGGTGATTTGTTTGCTTTTTACCAGCATGTCATCGACGTAGACTTCCATGTTTCTCCCAATCTGAGTGTTAAACATGCGGTTGACAAGCCTCTGGTAAGTTACTCCGGCGTTCTTTAGGCCGAAAGGCATTACTCAATAGCAATACAGGCCTCTGTTTGTCACAAATGCCGTGTGCTTCTGATCTTGCTCTACCATCTTTATCTGGTTGTATCCTGAGAAAGCATCCATGAAGGTTAACATCTCGTACTCTGCTGTTGAATCCACCAGTTGATCTATTATGGGTAAAGGGAAGCTATCATTGGGATGTGCCCTGTTCAGATCTCTGAAATCCACGCACATCCTCCATTTTCCATTTGCCTTCCTGACCATCACCATATTGGACAGCTAGGTGGGGTATTGGGCCTCTTTTATGAAGCCAGCTCTTGTCAATTTCTCAACTTCATCAGCTACTGCCTCGTTGCGCTCTGAAGCGAAGGTCCTCCTTTTCTGCCTGACTGGTTTTACCGTTGGGTTTATATTCAGATGGTGGGCAATAATCCGAGTATCGATGCCCGACATATCCTCATGAAACCAAGCAAAAACATCGGTGTTTCATTTGAGAAAAAACCTCAATTCCTCCTTGAATTCCTCCGGGGCTGTTGTCCCGATTTTACAATTCTTGTCTGGTCTTGCTCTCCGACCATAACCTCCTCTAGTACTTCTACTGGTTCTCCCCTCCTGATCTCCTCCTCGTCTCGAACCTCCAACACCTCAATCAGCATGGCCTCCTTGGTCTCCCCTCGGAAAGACGCCATATAACATTCTTTGGCGGTCTGTTGGTCACCCCTAGCCTCTCCAACTCCTTGGGATATGGGGAACTTGACCTTCAAGTGGTATGTAGAAGGTATCGCTTTGAACTCGTTGAGGGCTATTTTGCCCAAAATGATGTTGTAGGCTGAAGGGCAATCCACTACTAAGAATGTCACCATCTTAGTAGCTTACTGGGGTGCAGTCCCTAGAGTTACTGGTAGAGCTATAAAGCCCAAAGGTGTAACTCTGTCGCTAGTAAAGCCAACCAGGGGGGAATTGACTGGTTGTAACTTTTCCTTACCAACTTTCAACTGCTCAAAGGCCTTTAGGAAGAGAATGTCTGCTGAGCTGTCACTGTCCACAAGGACCCTTCAAATCAAGAAGTTGGATACTACTGCTAATATGACCAAGGAGTCGTCGTGAGGTTGACATATAGACTCAGCCTATTCATTAGTGAATGTGATGGGGTCATGCTCTGCCTTGGATTTTTTGGTTGACTGATCTATGGATATGACTTCCCTCTGGCTCCGGGCCTCCCTAGCGTGCCTTTTCCTTACGGATGAAGACTCTACTTCGCCTGCGAACCCTCCAGAGATGACCCTTATTTCACCCATGGGTTGTTGATTTTGCCTTTCCCTTTCTGGACTTCTTCGTTCGGCCTACCTTGGGGGATGGTCTCGCCTCTCGTCACGTCTACCCCCAGCTATGTATCTGCCTAATCTCCCTTGCTTGATCAAGTTCTCAACCTGCTGTTTAAGGTCGTAACAGTCCTCCGTATCGTGGCCATGGTCTTGGTGAAATCGACACCACTTGTTGGTTGGCCTCTTCTCTGGTGGGGACCTTATCTGTCCTGGCCATCTCAGTGTTATATTCCCCTTGATCTCGTAGAGCACTTAATCTAGAGGAGTATTTATGGGGGTAAAGTGTTGGTTGTACCTGGCTGGCTTAGTCTTATCGCTCTCTCCTCATGGCTTCTACTCTGCTAGTCTAGGGGCTTTCACTGCCCTGTCGTCTTTCTTCTCCTCAGTCATCCTCTTTTTGTCCAGGCTGGGGTTGGCGCTCTCCGGGTCTTCCCTGGCTTTGAGGGTATCTTCTGTGTTCATGTACTTTTGTGCTCGGAGCATTAGCACAGCCATGGTCTTGGGCGCTTCCTTGGCTAAGGAGAACAGGAACTTAGGTGTTCTAACGCCTGCAATGAAAGCTGCTACTGCCACCTTCTAATCTAGGTCGTCCACATAGAAAGTCTTTTGGTTGAATCGGGTGACAAACTCGCGTAGGGTCTCCTTCTCGCGTTGCTTAGTGTTGAACAAGGAGGTGGAGGGCCTCCTTTGTCTCTGCCCTCCGATGTAATGGCTAACGAACAACCTACTCAAGTCAACGAATTTATCAATCGTCCTAGGGGAAAGCTTGTGGAACCAAATCCTGGTTAGGCCCTTAAGGGTGGGTAGGAAACGCCCTACACATAATCTCGTTAGGAACCACCTGCAGGTCCATCAGGGCCTTATACGTCTCAAGGTGGTCCAGGGGATCCTTTGTGCCATCAAAGGACTCCAACGCGGGCATCTTAAACTTCAGGGGTAAAGGCATCCTCATTACTGCTGGTGTGAAAGGCGTGTCTGTCCTGTTTACCAGTTCTTCTACCGTGTTGGGGCCTTTCTCTTTCACCGCCACAATCATTCCAGCTAGTTTGGCTTGCATTTCCTTCAACTGCTCATCCTATATTGGGTGAGTTTCACCAGTGTGCTCCGGAAGCACCACTGTCGCTGCCTTAAACCGGTCGATGTGGCTCTGGGCTTCGTCGGCGTGGATTTCAGCCCCTCTCGGGGGAGGGTTCTCCCCAAGAAACGCTCGGTCCTCTGCTCCCTCACCGGCGTCGCCTTCTCGGTTCCTTGCCGCAGGTTGGTTTGCAGGCATTGGTGGGTCCTCTAGCACTGGAGGATCCACCATCGCCGGTGCCACTGGTGGCGGGGGCAATCTCCTCTCCAACTCTTGATTATGAGACTGGAGCTGGTTCATGGAAGCCATCATTTCGATAATCTGTTGCTCCAAGGCAGCGATTCTGGTGGTGCTTTGTTCCTCTACTGCTTCGTCTAGCCTAATTGATGCAACACCAGATCGGGTCAAGACCATGAAACAACTAAAGTGTCGTTCCCACAGACAGTGCCAACTGATGATGCAGTGAATTTGTACGTCCTTCCTGACCTCTGATGCAAACTGCTAGGGTAATGAATCCTCCTGCTTGGAACACCGGTGTGGTATCTGCCAAAGACACTCCGATGCCAAAGTTAGGCTAGAGATAAATAGGCAGAGTAACAATGTTCAAGGGTTGATGTATCTCGTACCCTCTTAGAGATGATGACTGCCCTTTTTATAGGAGTGTTGGCTTGGATCGTGGGCACCTTCATGGGAGAGCCAATCGTGCCCTCAAATTATGCATCCACAATCATGGGGATGTATCGTGCCTTGATATTAGACTTCATGGACCATGCCCCCAGTCGTGGGGGAACCGTCCTAATCATGGGATCGTGGGGGCTAATCATTAGGCGAAAATCTCGGGATGCCTTAATGGCGACGCCTGGTGTATTGTTGGAGCTCTGCCATTTCAGATCTATTAGCAGACTTGGTCTGGAAGAAAGTTCAGGAGTCCGGGTCTAGAGACGTAGCCCGAGCTCATCTGGTCTGTCCATGGGGAGCAGACCAGCTACACTTGTCGTATTATCATGAATTGTTGAAGTTGGATCTTGAATTTTAACTTGAAGACCTAAAGAGTTGAAGTCCGACCATTACAGCAGCCAGCAAAGCTCTCCCTAGCCTGAAGATTGTTCAAGTAGGTCAGATTGTTCAAGCTCTCATCTCTCTCTTTCTCTTGCTCTCTCTCTCATGGGTCCTCTCTCTCACGTCTCTCTTTCTTTCTCTAGGACCACTTCGTTTTTTCTTTCCCCTTCAATTTGTATTTGAGAACTTTTGAGTATTGTGAGTTTCCTTTTACCGCTGCATCTGATCTGTCATAATCCCTCTTATTTTCCTTTTTGGGTTTCTTCCCCCAGAAATTGATTTTTTTTTTGTGTGTGTGTGTGTAGTGGGTTCCATTATGTGGGCCTTTGGGCATGTGGGTTCCATTCGGTGGCCCTTTATTTAAAAAATTTAATTGATTTGGTTCTGCTAGATTGCTAGTGCCTCTGCATGTGCATGGATGTAATTGCCGGAAAAAAAAATAAAAGTAATAGTTTAGATTCATGATGTTAATGACTGAATTTTTTTAATTACTTGAATTATGATTTTTTATTTAGCAATCTTTTTATAAATTCAAGCTAAAAATACTAAAAGCGTAAATAAATATAGGTCATTATCTTTTGAATGGTCTTCAATATTTGTAACAGTTTTTTATTTTGGGTCATTTACATATGGAACATGAAACCCTGATTATTTTTATTTTTGTTTTTATATAAGTGCTTAGGTACCAAAAAAAAAAAAAAGTTAAGATATGGGTAAACGGGTTGGATTTGGGTTCATGGGTTTGGGTTGACCCATATTCAACTCGTCCATTATTGACCTGCCCTTTAAATGAGTAAATTTGAATTGAACCTTTCTAACCCATAACTCATTTAGAACCTATCCAAACCCGTCTAAACCTGCCCATTTACCACCCCTACCCCTAAGGATACTCATTTCTTTGCTTGCAAACTGAATTTCTATATTACCAATCCATCTTAACAATGATACATCTTGCCATGAATAACTAAATATGTATTTGAAGTCATAGCAAAGAATTGACAGATCGCATATATCCAACAGTATCATTCCATAAGCCAAAAATAGCATCCACAGTAGAATGTCCCGTCCATCAGCAATTCTTTAGTAAAACAATAGTTACCTCATATTCTTTAGTAATTCATTTCTTCATATTCCAGCACTTATCATTACCACCCCCTTGAAATTTGCCTTGTCCTCAAGGCTCAAACGCAAGAGACTCTTAGTGGATTGTTGCCATCCTCAAGGCTCAAACTCACGAGACTCTTAGTGGATTGCTGCCAGCCCTGATCTCCGCATCTTCCACCTATGATAAAGTTTGTTATAGTTGTGAAGTTGTTTCCTCAATTCAGCTTGAGCGCAGAAATCCCTATGAATATGGACAGAACTTGGTTCCTTTAGATGAAGCACACTATAAATATCAAAGAGAATTGACTCTGCACTAGATAAAGACACCTCACGTATAACTCCAGTTGCCTCAAGGGTCATCAAAAAAATTGTGCAATTCTCAGCAATAACTTCCTGCAACTTATTGCCACTTAATGTGTTTACTGCTTGTAAGGTTATGTAATTAGCTAAATTTCGTGACAAGTTATGTTTGATGTAATTTGAAAAATTAGAACGTCAATCAGAAGCATTCGGAATAGTTTTGAAGCTTATTAATGTAGGCTCGTGCTAAGAGAGACTTGTATAATACATGGCAAAAACAGTGTGCTGGATGTAGAACAAGGCCTCGCGAATTTTTCGTGGGATGTCACAAAATGTCGAGGGCAAAAACAGTAAGTATACAAAATAGGCATGACTTCACGGGATCCTTGCGGGATGTCGCAGGATGTTGATAACAAAAATAGTGAGCATGCAAAATCTAGGGATTGAGCTCATGGGATCTTCACAGGATCTCACGGGATCAAGCCACGCAAAATCTGGATTATCGGGATTTGCACCGCTAAGGTTTTTGCTCCTATTTAAGGACCAAGACACTTTTCCAGACCTTAATTGAGCTGCCACACTTAAAACGCTTTGAGAGAAGATTTCCCCATCTTCTAAAAAGCTAAGAAACGTGTCTTAACAACAATCTTCTTCAACTCAATCGAAGAGATCGAAAATCTTAAAGGAGTTTAAAGCGTAAAATCCGTTCTAAGAGGATCTGAATGGTGGTCAATCACAGTGATGGTGAATTATGGATATGAGCAAGATTTAGACAATCATCAAATCAAGGAGTTGATAGGTTTTGATTGTAAAGAGTCTTGTAATCATCTAAACTATAAATTATAATGCATGATCTTTGTTCGGCAAATGGGACATGTAGTTTTTCTCACATTTAGGGTTTACACTGCACAAAGCATGTGTGTTCTTGATTGAATGGTTTGTTCTCACTTCTATCTTAGATTTTACAATATTGCTCATAGCCATTACACCTTGACCTAATATTGTAGTAATTAGTCTCTTGGACAAAATATAGACAAAGACTAGGTTTTTCAATTGGTATCAGAATGGGACACTCAAAATCATTTTGATTTTTTAAAGAGTGAGGTCTTGAGTGTCTATGTTTATGGATTGGTTAAAGTAAGGTAGTTCAACTTCTTGACCTCCATTGCTTGATTGGACTAACGATCCATATTGGAAAGCTAAAATGAGGGCTTTTCTTAAATCTATTAATGAACCTATTTGGATGATAGTTGTCAATGGCTAGACTCCACCAATAGTCATAACCGGTGAAGTTACTACTTCAAAAGCTGTTATAGCTTAGGATAGATTCGATTATAAGGACTGTAGATGGAACAGTAAATCTATAAATGCCATCTATAATGAGGTCACAGTAGAAGAGTTTCATAAAATCTCGAACTGTGTACTCATTAAAGAGGCATGGGATATTTTATAGATCACCCATGAGGGTACTACTACTACAAAAATCGCCAAGCTTCAGCGATTGACAACTGCTTTTGAAACTCTGAGAATGGAAGACAATGAAACATTTGATCAATTTTATTTTAAACTAAGTGATATCGTAAACTCAAGTTTCGACCTTGGTGGACAAATCTTTGCTTCAAAAGTAGTTCAAAAAATCTTGAGGTCCTTACCTGAGAGATTTCAAGCCAAGGTTACAGCCATAGAGAAAAGTAGGGATGTTGATGCCTTGAAAGTAGAAGACTTAGTGAGATCCTTACAAACATTTGAAGCAAATTTTCATCAACCTATAAGGAATAAATGTGTTGCCTTAAATTCCATTAAGGAAAGCATAAATGAAGCTGATGATAGTGAATTTGATATGGGTATGGAGGAGATGGCCTTGTTTGTCAAAAAGTTCAAAAAGTTTTTTAATAAACAACAACAAGATCAGTCTTCCTCTTTTGATAAAACTAAAGGAAAACCTTTTGACAAAATGAAGTTTGTAAGGAAGTCATCTGACAAGTCTAGTAAAAAACAATGCTTCGAATGTCATGGCTTTGGGCTTATTGCTACAAATTTTCCAAAAAAAAAAGAAAAGAAGAACAAGAGAAGCAGAGTTATAACAGTCACATGGAGTGACTCTGAAAAGGAAAAGGAATCTGACAGAGATGATGAGTTTAAGAATTTTACTGCATTCATGGCATTTGCTTATGAGGTAACTGATATTACAACCAAGGTCCCAGAAATTGAAAATTTTGATGAATCAAATAGTACAGTGGGATCTCTCAAGGAAGATGAGGGAGAATCAGATGATAAATATAAAAGTAAACTGTAACGAGCCTATGATCAACTGTACAAGCAATCATATAAGCTTACCAATGTGAATGTTAAGCTAGGCAAGAAGTTGACTGCTTAAAAAGGGTGAATGTCGATACTCAAGCAGAAATTAGTCAGTTGAAGAAACATCGAACAACCCTGACTAACAAAGTGAAGTTTCTCGAAAAAGATGCATTTGATAGAGATGGTTTTAAAAAGGCACTTGAAGAAAAAAACTTAAAACTTAAAGCTGATCTCTCTAAGTCTAATTTGACCTTCAAGAAGTATAAGGCAAGTGCATCCATGATAGAAAAAGTGTGCTTGGATCAGAAGAATTCTTGGAATACACGTGGTATTGGGTATGATGCCAAACCATCCAAGTCAAATCAACACCAATTCAATAAGCCCATCAAATTTGTTCATGAAGAAAGGTATAATGCTCCTCACAACCAAGGTAATCCTTCTCATTTTGTACCTATCTGTCACTACTGTGGCATAAGAGGTCACATTAAACCACAGTGTCATAAGTTGTATGGCTTACCAGCTGACTATGTTCACACTAAGAAGCATTGCAGTCAGGGTAAACCATATGACAATAAGTTGTCTAATAGATTCCATACTCTAGCTGAAACAACTCAAGTTGTGAACTCTAGATTTAATAGGTTTATTCAACCTAGAAATAGTGGGTACTATATGGGAAGACCTGGGGCTTATGCTAGACCTAAAACTACTCAGAATTTTCAACAACAATCTTCAAATAAAGTTGAAAATTTTAAACCAAAGGCTGTTTGGATTAAAAAAGCTGAGCTTAGAGGATATGTTATGCATATAGCCTTGAAAGCTCGTAGTTCCAATATGTGGTATTTGGGCAATGGGTGCTCGAGGCATATGTGTGGAGACAAGTCCTACTTTAACACTGTGACCAAATGCGATGGTGGGTTGGTAACCGTTAGCGATGGTAGCACCTCGAGAGTTGTTGGAAAAGGTGACATTAAATCTCAAGGTCTACCAAACTTGAATGATGTGTTACTTGTTGATGGATTAAAGGCTAATCTTATAAGCATTAGTCAGCTATGTGATGCACAATACCAAGTAAATTTTTCTATAATTGAATGTTTAATAAAAAGGGTACTTGTGTAATGAAAGAAGTGTGCACCACTGACAATTGCTATGAGAGTACTTCTGAGAATGGTATCACTTGCAATTCTACTAAACTTGATGAGACTGAGCGGTGGCATCAAAGACTTGGCCATGTGAACTTTAATGATTTGTCTAAACTTTCTAGTTCAGAACTCATCCATGGAATCCCAAAACTTGAAAAACTCACAAATTATGTTTGTGGACCATGCCAATTGGAAAAACAAATTAAATCCACACACAAAGAAAGTTAAGCAGATGTACATCTCTAAACCTCTTGAACTTGTTCATGTGGATCTTATAAGTCGTACTTGAACAGAGAGTATAGGAGGTAAGAAATATATTTTTGTGGTAGTTGTTGATTTCTCTAGGTTTACATGGATTGATTTTATTAGAGAAAAATCTAACACCTTCTCTGTGGTCAAAGCCTTATGTTTGAGATTGCAGGTAGAGAAGGGTACAATAATTGGTTGTATTCACAGAATTTGAATTGATCATGGTAGAGAGTTTAAAAATTCTGAGTTTGCTAACTTTTGTGATGAACATGGTATAAGACATAAGTTTTCAGTCTCAAAGACTCCAAAGCAAAATGAAGTAGTAGATAGGAAGAATAGAGTCATTCAAGAGATGGCCAGAGTTATGCTTTATGGCAAAAAAAATCCTTAAACATTCTGAGCTGAAGTAATAAACACTGCCTAGTATACTGCCAATCGAGTCTACTTGAGAGTTGATATCAAGCAGACTCCCTCTGAGTTGTGGAAAGGTAAAAAGCCCAGTGTTAAGTACTTTTGAGTATTTGGGAATACATGCTATATTTTGGGGGATAGAGAGTAGTTGGGTAAGTTTGACTCCCGAAGTGATGAAGGAGTATTTCTTGGGTATTCTATCAATAGTAGAGCTTATTGTGTATTTAATTTGCACACATTAACTATGATGGAATCTATTAATGTTGTCATTAATGATTTGGAAACTCTTATTTATCCTTCTCTTGATGAAAGTGTGATGCAGGTAGTATGCCTATTGTGGAGAAATCTAAGAACTTAGGAAAGGTGACTATAGTGACGAAGACTGAAAGTGATCAATCCTTAGCTGAGCAAGAAGTGACTCTAGAACCCTTATCTAGTGTGAAGCTAAATCATTCAATGGATCAAGTTATCGGTAGTATAACTGAACCTATAAAGACAAGGCGTCAGGTAAGAAATAAGGTGAACTACATGTGTTATACTTCTACTTTTGAGCCTAAAATTATGAAAGAAGTATTGAATAATGAACATTGGATAACTGCTATGCATGAGGAGTTGAGTTAATTTGTGCGGAATGATGTTGTCGCGCCCAGATTTTTCGCACCCGAGGAATACACACACAAGCGGGAAAAATACTGTACTATCTCGTTAGAACTCACCCTCCTAGAAGAATGAGTGCAACTAGGTTTGAAATGAAAATAGATTTGAATAAAGGGCTTTTCAAAAAATTTTGGAGTCGCCACCTAACTTGATTAAGGTGATTTAGGTCACCTAAAAACTAAGCACAATCCGAATACTACACTTAGGGTTTTTGAAAATGATTTTGAAAATACTACCTCAAGAGAGGGTTTTTAAGCAAACAGGTTGTTTGGCAACCTTTGGAAAACAGTTAAGCCCTTTTTAGAAAAATAAACTCCATTTTGGTCTTTCGAAAACAGTGATCCTATGTTCGGAGGTTGGTTACGTGTATGGAAGATGCACTAAGCCATCACTCTATCCCGTCCTTGTGGTACCTACATGTCTATTCACCCTAGATTCACTTATGAGAGTCTTCAACTAACAAATGTCCAATCCTATTCACTTCAGAAAATAATTTTGAAAAGAATGATGCATGATATGCAATTGCAAGAGAGAGAGAGTTGGAAAATAGATTTGGAAAGAGATTTGAAAAGAAATTGATTTGATTTAAAAAGAAATTTGAAAATATAGATTTGAAATTGGAGAGTTTTAGAAATTGGAAATAGAAATTTGGAATTGAAAGTTTGAAATAGATAATGGAATTGGAAGCTTCGAAGAGATTAGGAAATTGGAAACTTGAAGAAGATTGTGGAATTGGAGATTTGAAAAAGGTTATGACCACACCCAGGAGGGTTGCCTACGTATCCTTTTTGAGGAATCAGGTCAGTCGTAGTTCGGACAAGTGTTCGATAAAAAAGAGAAGGTGTGATTGGAAGAAAGAGATTTTGATTGAAATTTGGATTGGAGGATTGAAAGATTGAACTTTGATTGGAAGATTTGAAAAGATTAATTTTGGAAAGTTTGGTTTTAGAAAACCTAAACTTAGGAAAGATGGAACTTAGAAAAGACTTGAGATTTAAGAAAGATTTGACTCGACTTGGAAGGGTCTGGAAGATTAGGAAGGATTAGATTTAGGAAGGGTTCGAATTAGGAAAGTTCCATTTTAGGAAAGTGTCATTTTAGGAAGGTTCTGTTTTAGGAAAGTTTTGGGTTAGGAAACGTTTCGAAATAAGAAAGGTTTTGAAATAGGAAAGGTTTTGAAATAAGAAAGGTTTTGGAATAGGAAAATGTTTCATTTTAAGAAAGTATTGGAATTAGAAAGTTTTGAATTTAAAATGTTTTGAAATAGGGAAAATTTGAATGTAAGAAAGTTTTGAGTTTAGAAAGTTTTAGATTTGGAAAGATTTGAAGCTTAGGAAAGTTTAGAAATAGGGAAGGTTTAGAAACTTAAAGTTTAAGGAAAGATTTAAAAGTTTAGGTTTAGGAAACTTATGGTCCAGGAAGGTATGAGATTAGGAAGGAGTTGAATTAGAAAATATTTAGATTAGGAAGGATTGAGATTCCTATTTCCTGAAACAAGGGATTGGATTTTGTTTTTAAAAACAAGGTGTTTTGATTTTGTTTCCAAAAACGGATAATAGGATCTAGTTTCCTAAATGGGAGATTGGATTTGGTTTCCTAAAGGGAAGATTAGATTTGGCATGGATTTGGAAGGAAAAGTTTTGGAAACCTTAGATTTGGAAGACTATAGTTTTGACATAGAAAATATATTTTGGAAACCTATATAGTTTTGATGTAGAAAACAAGAGGTTTTAGAAACCTAGGTTTTAATGCAAGGTTGAAAATCATGTTTTTGGGAAGAAAAACTAGGGTTTCCTAATCGTGGGTTCTAAGGTTTGACTTATACTCTAAAGTAGGAGATTTTGGAAAGTGAGTTTTTGGAAAGGAAGATTTTTGGAAGGAAATCCTAGAGAGGAGTTTCTAGAAGGTGAGTTTTGAAGAGAGAGTTTTTGGAAAGATTTTTGGAAGGAGATTGTTGGAAATAGATTTAGGGAGCGTTTTTAGAAAGTGAATTTTGAAGAGAGCATTTTAGAAAGGAATTTTTAGGAAAGTAAGTTTCGTGAAGGGAAGTTTTAGAAAAACAATTTTGGAAAGGAATTTCGAAAAGGAGGTTGAAGAGAATTTTTGGAAAGTATATAAAATACCTCACTTTCCTAAAACGATTCTAACCATAAGAATGTTAGAACCACTTTAGGATAGTGGTTTTGAAAACAATGATTTTGAAAATATGGACCATATTGGTCACTTTAAATGTAACACTTTCCTAAAGCAACCCTAACCATGAAATGGCTAGAATCACCTTAGGATTGTGATGTTGAAAACAAGTTTTGAGAAAGAAGATTTTGATACAAGTTTGAAAACAAGTGTAATATAAGTTTTGAAAACGAGTTTGAAAACAAATTTTAGAAGAATGCAAGATCATGATATGCACAATGTAAGTTGGGGTCGTGAACATACAAGGTTAAGGCATCACCACATAATCAAGGGGGTGAACCCTTAATCCTATACATTGACCGGGAAGTCCCTTGTTTCAAGCATGCGAGAAAGAGGGGGAAGAAGATGGGGGATTGTCGTGCCCAGATTTTTTGCACTCGAGGAATACACACACAAGCGGGAAAAACACTGTACTCTCTCGTTAGAACTCACCCTCCTAGAAGAATGAGTGCGGCTAGGTTTGAATTGAAAATAGATTTGAATAAAGGGTTTTTAGACAAAATTTGGAGTCGCCACCTAACTTGATTAAGGTGAGTTAAGTCACCTAAAAACTAAGAATAATCCGAAGACTATACTTAGGGTTTTTGGAAAAGGTTTTTGAAAACACCACCTCAAGAGAGGGTTTTTAAGAAAACAGGTTGTTTAGCAACCTTTGGAAAACATTTAGCCCTTTTTTAAAAAAATAACTCTGTTTTTGATCTTTCGAAATCAGTGATCCTAGGTTCAGAGGTTGGTTACGTGTAGGGAAGATGCACTAAGCCATCACCCTACCTCGCTCTTGCAGTACCTATATGTCTATTTACCCTAGATTCACCTATGAGAGTCTTTAACTAACAAACTGTCCGATCCTATCCACTTTGAAAAAGAATATTTAAAAAAAATTTAGCATGATGCATGATATGCAAGTGCAAGAAAAGAGAATTGAAAAATAGATTTGGAAAGAGATTGATTTGATTTGAAAAGAAAGAGATAGAAGTTTGAATTTGGAAAGAAGGTTTTGAAAATTGAAAATAGAGATTTGGAAATAGAAATTTGGAATTTGAAGTTTGAAAATAGATTAGAGATTTGGAAAGTTTTTGTGAAAATAGAAACTTGAAAAATGTTGTGACCGCACCCATGAGGGTTGCCTACGTATCCTTTTGGAGGAATCAGGTCAGTCGTAGTTCGGATAAGAGTCTGATTGAAAATAGAAGAGTTGATTTGGAAAAGAGCTGAAGTTGGAATTTGAATTGGAATTGGAAGAAAAGGAAATTTGAACTTTGATTGGAAGATTTGAAAAGATTGGTTTTGAAAGACCTAGACTTAGGAACTTAGAAAAGAAAGATTAGACTTGACTAGGAAAGATAGAACTTGGAAGAAAGATTTGGACTTGTTTTGGAAAGATTGAGGTTTAGGAAACCTAGACTTAGGAAAGACTAGATGTTTAAGAAAGATTTGACTCGACTTGGAAGGGTTTGGACAATTAGGAAAGATTGGATTTAGGAAGGGTTCGAATTTTGGAAAGTTCACTTTAGGAAAGTTTCGTTTTAGGAAAGTTCCGTTTTAGGAAAGTTTCATTTTAGGTAAGTTTTGACTTAGGAAAGTTTCAACTTAGGAAAGTTTTGAATTAAGAAAGTTTCATTTTAACAAAAGTTTTGAAATAGGAAAGTGTTGAATTTAGAAATGTTTTGAATTAGGAAAAGTTTAGTTTAAGAAAGGTTTAGAATTTGGAAAGTTTCAACTTAAGAAAGTTTTGAATTTGGAATATTTTGAAATAGAGAAGTTAAGAAAGTGAGAAAGTTTTGCATTTATAAAGCTTTAGATTTAGAAAGATTTGAAGTTTAGGAAAGTTTAGAATTTAGAAAGGTTAGAAGTTTAGGAAGATTTAACTTAAGAAAGTTTTGAATTTAGAAAGCTTTGGATTTAGAAAGATTTGAAATTTAGAAAGTTTAAGATGTAGAAAGTTTTAGAGTTTTAGTTTCAGAAAAGGTTTGAGTTTAGGAAGGATTTGAAAACTTAGATTTGGAAAGTTAAGATTTGAAAAAGGGTTGAATTAGGAAAGATTTGAAAGTGGAGTTTTAAAATTTAGGAAAGATTTTTATGTTCAAGTTTTGAAAACTTAAGATTTAGGAAAGGAGAAGATTAGGAAGGAGTTGAATTAGGAAAGATTTAGACTAGGAAGGGTTAAGATTCCTATTTCCTAAAACAAGGGATTGGATTTTGTTTCTGAAAGAGAAGGTTTGATTTTGTTTCTAAAAACGGAGGATTGGATCTAGTTTCCTAAATGGGAAGATTGGATTTGGTTTTCTAAAAGCAAGATTTGATTTGACAAGGATTTGGAAGGGAAAGTTTAGAAACCCTAGATTTGGAAGTGTATAGTTTTGAGTAGAAAATAGGTTTTGGAAATATGTATAGTTTTGATGTAGAAAACAAGAGGTTTTGGAAACCTAGGTTTTAAGACAAGTTTGAAAACTATGTTTTTAGAAAGAAAATTAGAGTTTCCTAATTGTTAGCTCTAGGGCTTGACTTGGACTCTAAGAAAAGAGTTTTTGGAAAGTGTGTTTTTGGAAACGAGTTTTTGGAAGGAAATCCTAGAGAGGAGTTTCTAGAAGGAAGATTTTGGAAATAAAGTTTTTAGAAAGATTTTTAGGAAGGAAATTGTTAGAGAGATTTTTTTTTTAGGAAAGTGATTTAGGGTGCATTTTTAGAAAGTGGATTTTGAGGAAAGTGTTTTGGAAAGAAGTTTAAAAGGAGTTTTGAAAAATAGATTTTGGAGCGAGTGTTTAGAAAACAATTTTGGAAAGGGGAATTTTTGGAAAGCATGTTGAAAAAGAGGGTTTTAGAAAGAAAGACTTTTGAAAAGAGAGTTTTTTGGAAGATATAAAATATCTCACTTTCCTAAAGTGATTCTAACCATAAGAAGGCTAGAATCACTTTAAGGAAGCGGTTTTGAAAACAACAAAGAGTTGAAAATATGGACCATATCGGTCCCATTAAATATAACACTTTCCTAAAGCAATCCTAGCCATGAAAAGGCTAGAATCACCATAAGATTGTGATTTTGAAAACAAGCTTTGAAAAATGAGATTTTGATGCAATTTTGAAAACAAGTTTAATGCAAGCTTTGAAAACGAGTTTGAAAACGATTTTCGGAAGAATGCAAGATAATGATATGCACAATGCAAATTGGGGTCATGAACATACAAGGTTAAGGCTTCACCACATAATCAAGAAGGCCGAACCCACGTGGTCTCCGGTTAGACTAAAAGAAAGCCCCCGACACGGTGACCCTCCAATAGCCTAATCCTACACATGGACCGAGAGTCCCATTGTTTTAAGCATGCAAAGAAAGAGGGGAAGAAGATGGGGGATTAAAATAGAAAAAACCCAAGTGGGTTAGTGTCACGCCTAGATTTTTCGTACTCGAGGAATACACACACAAGCGGGAAAAATGTTGTACTCTCTCGTTAGAACTCACCCTCCTAGAAGAATGAGTGCGACTAGGTTTGAATTGAAAATAGATTTGAATAAAGGGCTTTTGGAAAAAGTTTGGAGTCACCACCTAACTTGATTAAGGTGAGTTAGGTCACCAAAAAACTAAGAATATTCCGAAGAATACACTTAGGGTTTTTGGAAAAAGGTTTTTGAAAATACCACCTCAATAGAGGGTTTTTAAGAAAACAGGTTGTTGGGCAACCTTTAGAAAAACATTTAGCCCTTTTTTGAAAAATAACTCCTTTTGGTCTTTGAAATCAGTGATTCTAGGTTCGGAGGTTGGTTACGTGTAGGGAAGACGCACTAAGCCATCACCCTACCCGCCCTTTCGATACCTACATGTCAATCTACCCTAGATTCACCTATGAGAGTTTTCAACTAACCCATGTTCAATCCTATCTACTTTGAAAAATGAATTTTGAAAAGAAATTAACATTATGCAAGATATGCTAGTGCAAGAAAAGAGAACTTAAAATTTTGAAATAGATTTGAAAGGAAGTTGATTTGATTTGATAAAAGAGATTTGAAATTGGAAAGTTTTAGAAATTGAAAATAGAAATTTGAAAATAGAAATTTGGAATTGGAAATTGGAAATAGAACATAGAATTGGAAACATGAAGAAGACTGTAGAATTGGAGATTTGAAAAGAAGTTGTGGAATTAGAAATTTGAAAAATATTGTGAAATTTGAAATTTTGAAAGAAGTTGTGATCGTACCCATGAGGGTTGTCTACGTATCCTTTTGAAGGAATCAGGTCAGTCGTAGTTCGGACAAGAGTCCAATTGAAAATAGAAGAGTTGATTTGAAAGAAAGAGATTGAATTGGAAATTGGATTGGAAGATTGAGAGATTGAACTTTGATTGGAAGATTTGAAAAGACTTGACTTTGGAAAACTTGGTTTTAAGAAACCTAAACTTAAGGACTTCGAAAAGAAGGATTGGATTTGACTTGGAAATATTTTGGAAAATAATTGACTTGAATATTGGATTTGGATGATTAGGAAAGCTTGGAATTTAGGAAAGATTCGGATTAGAAAAGTGTCATTTTAGAAAAGTTTTGGAATTAGGAAAGTTTCAACTTGGGAAAGTTTTGAATTAAGAAAGTTGTCAATTTGGGAAAATCTCAACTTAGGAAAGTTTTAGGTTTAGAAAAGTTTTGAAATTGGAAAGTTTTGTTGTAAGAAAGGTTTTGAAATAGGAAATGTCGAATTTAGAAATGTTTTGAATTAGGAAAAGTTTAGTTTAAGAAAGGTCTAGAATTTGGAAGGTTTCAAGTTAAAAAAAGTTTTGAATTTGGAAAGCTTAGAATTTTAGAAAGATTTTAAATTAGGAAAGATTTAGAAAATGTTTGAACAAAGAAAGTTGTCAATTTGGGAAAATCTCAACTTAGGAAAGTTTTAGGTTTAGGAAAGTTCTAAAATTGGAAAGTTTTGTTGTAAGAAAGGTTTTGAAATAGGAAATGTCAAATTTAGAAATGTTTTGAATTAGGAAAAGTTTAGTTTAAGAAAGGTCTAGAATTTGGAAGGTTTCAAGTTAAGAAAGTTTTGAATTTGGAAAGCTTAGAATTTTAGAAAGATTTTAAATTAGGAAAGATTTAGAAAATGTTTGAATTAAGAAAGTTTTGAATTAAGAAAGTTTTGAGTTTAGAAAGCTTTGGATTTAGAAAGATTTGAAATTTAGGAAAGTTTAGAATTTAGAAAGTTTATGATTTAGAAAGTTTTGAGATTAAGAAATGTTTGAATTTAGGAAAGATTGGAAAACCTAAATTGGGAAAGTTAAGATTTGAAAAGGGATAGAATTAGGAAATATTTGAAAGTTGAATTTTAGAACTTAGGAAAGATTTTTATGCTCAAATTTTGGAAACTTAAGATTTAGGAAAGTAGAGGATTAAGAAGGAGTTGAATTAGGAAAGATTTAGATTAGGAAGGGATTGGATTTTATTTCTAAAAGGGAAGATTTGATTTTGTTTTAAAAAATGGAGGATAGGATCTAATTTCCTAAACGGGAAGATTTGATTTGGTTTCCTAAAGGAAATATTTGATTTGACAAGGATTTGGAAAGGGGAAGTTTTAGAAATCCTATATTTGGAAGGCTATAGTTTTGACATAGAAAATAGGTTTTTGAAAATATGTAATTTTGACGTAGAAAATAAGAGGTTTTGAAAACCTAGGTTTTAGGGCAAATTTAAAAACCATGTTTTTGGGAAAAAAATTAGGATTTCCTAATCGTGAGTTCTAAGGCTTGACTTGGACTCCAAAAAAAGAGTTTTTGGAAAGTGTGTTTTTAGAAACGAAGATTTTTAGAAGGGAATCCTACAGAGGAGTTTCTAGAAGGAAGATTTGGAAAGAGAGTTTTTTAGAAAGATTTTTGGGAAGAATATTGTTAGAGAGAGTTTTTGGAAAGATTTTTAAGGAGCATTTTCTAAGAAGAAAAACCTAGGAAGTGTTTTTAGGAAAGTGAATTTTGAAGAGAGCGTTTTGAGAAAGATTTGAAAAGGGGAGTTTTGAAAAATAGATTTTTGGAGGCAGTTTTTGAAAACAACTTTGGAAAGGAGAATTTTTAGAAAGCACGCTGAAAGAGGAGGTTTTAGGAAAAAGATTTTTGAAAATAGAGTTTTTAGAAGGTATAAACATTTCTCACTTTTCTAAAACGATTCTAACCATAAGAAGGCTAGAACTACTTTAAGAAAGTGGTTTTGAAAACAACAAGATTTGAAAATATGGACCATAAAAGTCACTTTAAATATAACACTTTCCTAAAGCAATCCTAACCATGGAAAGGCTAGAATCACCCTAGGGTTGTGATTTCGAAAACATGTTTTAAAAAAAAAAAAAAAAGGAGATTTTGATGCAATTTTCAAAACAGCCTTGCTTTTCTTCGGTCTTCGCTTTACTTCAGTCTTAATCTTCGAGGGCTCATCTTCGGTCTTCAAATCTTTGTAATTACAACAATTCAAGTCTTCAATAGGGGGTTGGAGGCTAGTGTATAAGTATATAAGGGTGTGTATGAGTGTATATGAGGCTAGGGCTTGTGTATGGTGGCTAGGGTTTGGAAAACCTAGAGGAGCTAGGGTTTTAGGAGTGTGCGAGCTCTGTATATCGAATATTGGTGTTTTTAGACTGATTTCGCAGACCTCTTTCACGCTGGAGGAGGCTCTGTATTTATAGACATGAGATAGACCTGGCGCCTGTTGCAGTGGCGCCAGGCCAATTTTCCTTTTGGCGCCACCAAGAGTGGTGCCAGTCAGTTAGGAAACTTTGTAAGTCGGCAAGCAACGTATCTTTGACTAGATTTGGGCGCCTATACTAGTGACTACCATGCAATTTTTAGTCTGGCTTCATTAGGAGTGACTCTGGAAAGTCCGAGAACGATTTGAAGAGGCCGGGAATGACCCAAAAGGCTAGAAAAGAGCAGGAACACCTAGAATAGTGTCCCGGACGTATTTGACTTGAAAAGTGAGGATAGGATGTGTCGGAAGGGTTGACCGGGCCTTTAGGGGCAAAACGGTCAATCGGATTGGGAAGCTGCCGGGACGGACTCGGACTGTCCTAGAAGAAAACTTGAGATTTGGAAACATTATTTAGAATGTTTCCAAAGGTTGCCAGTTTGATTCCCAGAGCCGGTGTGGTCGGAAAAAGGTGACCGGCCCTCCAGGGGCAAAACGGTCATTTTGTACTGGGTTCGCCGGAACTAACTCGGAATGATCCAAAAGGATAAAGAAAGGTTGAGAATACTATAAAAAGCATTCTCGGGAAGTTACCGGTTTGATACCCAGTGCCGGAGTGGTCAGAAAAAGAAGACCGGCTCATCAGGGGCAAAACGGTCATTTTGTAACGGGTTTCCCGGAACTGACTCGGAATGATTCAGAAAGATAGAGGAAAGTTGAGAATACTATAAGAAGCATTCTCGGCAGGTTACCGATTTGATACCCAGAGCCGGTGTGGTTCCTGGGGCATTCGAATGCTTAGGGGCAAAATGGTCAGCTTGACCGAAAAGTCTCGGAATTGGCCCGAAACTGACTAGGCGGCACCTAATCGTTCCGGATTGCTTTTAAGACAATCTTGGATGGTTGGACTTACCATTCTGAAGACTCAGGTGTGTTCTCGAGAAACATGCCAAAAAAGGCCCAAGGGGCAGTTTGGTCATTTTTCACTGAAGTGGGCTAGCAGACACTAGTGTTGACCTGGGTTTTGAGTGTTTCCTCCACTCTGACGGCTGTCGTGTGATACAGGGGTTTGTTGGCAATTTCCTATATCGACCTGTTTGTGAGTATTTCCGTTACTCTAACGGTTGCGATATTTGCGAGTATTTTCGCTATTCTAACGGATCGCGATCATTCCCAAGATTGCCTGATCTCGGAAAGCTGCTAAAGGGACTTAGCGCCTGAGAAGTCAACTTTCTCGAAAGGCGTGCCTAAACGGACATTTCTACATTGGCGGGCTAGTAGGCACCAAAGGTGGACCGTTATACCATCTAGGGGAGTTAGGGTCTCGTCCCGGTCGACAGGTTTAAAGGGACTTACCGTTTCGAAGAGATTTTCTTCGAAAAACTTGCTGGACCGTCTTAAGGAATAAATTGTCTCGAGGGAAGGATTGGAATTGGAAAGGGGTCTTATCGTCTTCGGAAAGACGTGCCTGATTGGAGTAGATTTACCGTCTCGAGGGATCAACTGTCTCGAGAAAGGGATTGGGATTGTAAAGGGGTCTTATTGTCTTCGGAAAGACATGCCTGATTGTAGTAGATTTACTGTCTCGAGGGATCAACCGTCTCGAGAGAGGGATTGGGATTGGAAAGGGGTTTTATCGTCTTCGAAAAGACGTGCCTGATTTGGGGTAGATTTACTATCTCGAGGAATCAACTGTCTCGAGAGAGGGATTGGGATTGGAAAGGGGTCTTATCGTCTTCGAAAAGACGTGCTTGATTTGGGATTGAAAAGGGGACTTATCGTCTTCAGAAAGACGTGCCTGATTTGGAATTGGAAAGGGGACTTACCGTCTCGAGGAATCAACTGTCTCAAGAGAGGGATTGGAATTGGAATGGACAATGCCCTGGACAGACGGGATTTAGACTTAGAGAGTTGGTTTCGATTGGAATACGTCCATATTGACTTGAGTACAAGTCTAGACGGAGCGTAGACTGCCGAGCGATAAAAAATGAGGTGCTTACAGCTGCCCCTCTTTTTTTGTCTTTGCTTGTTAAAGACAGAAAACGATAAAAGTAAGAGTCTTATGTTGACCGCGAGGCAGTCGGAGGGACGGACATTGGGAATCTTTCAACAACAGGGGTCGAAAATGGATAACGGGCCAAAAAGGCCTTCGAAAACGAGTTTTGGTGGGAAAAAGGGTAAAGCTGCTCAGAATTGAACACTGGCACCACTAGGAGTGGCGCCTTTGGCAAAGAAGGCTTGGCACCTCTGCTAGTGGCGCCAGACTTAGGAACAAAACCATAAAATTTTCTAGTTCAAACAAGTTGCGACATTTTGGAGAGTTTTCACAAATCTGAGAGGCATTGCGAGGAAGCTGACTCGGACATTGAAGGAGCACCTCTTAGAGATCACAGGTGATTTTCGGAGGAGACCACGTTGCCGGAAATGTCACCGGAAGAAAAGATTTCGCCGGAGAACTCCAAAAAGTGAGTTTTCACATTTTTGTTGATTTTGATGTGTATAATTTTGTTTGAATCATGTGAATAGTGAAAATTGATGTTTTGATATGTTTTGAACATGATGGTGATATTATTTTTGCATTTTGGTGCTTGTTTGATTGAATTTGAGTGATTTTTTATGATTACGCGATGAGGGTTTTTTGCAGGAATAGTGAATTTGTTCCTACAGACTTGGGCATTGGGTTTTCTGGCTGAATTTTTGTGCAATGTGCCTTAGAAAAATGTGTTTAACAACCGTGTGAAGTTTCGTGATTTTTTGAAAACTCGGTGATTTTTTGATTTTTTGAAAAATAAGAAAATACTTAGAAAATTTAGGAAAATGAGAAAACTCAAGAAATTGATGAAATTCCTTAGAGTTTAAAATTTGAAAAATGTAGGAATATTTTTGAAAAACATTTGGAATGACTTTGAAGAAATTTAAGGCATTTTTGAAAACCATTGATTTATTGGAAAAATAAAACATGTGTTTTGAAAATTTTGAAAAATTGAAAAGTGTGCACGGGTGCTGATGTTATGTGATTGTGGCAATGTGAAGTGCACGTTTTGTGTTTTGTGTTGATGTCATGGGTGTTGTAGAGACCATTTTTGAACAAAACTCTGTCGAAATTTTTAGAAATTAGAGAAAGAGTTAGAAAAAGTTTTTAGAAGTAAAATCTTTTTAATGGAAAAAGACAGAAAACCCTTGAGATTTGATTTGAAGTTGGAAAATCAAAATGTATACGTAAGAAATTTGTTTTGACTTATCATTCGAATTCTTTTATTTGTTTTGTTTGTGTTAGTTGTTTATTTCATTTTACTTTATCATGTCCATTATCTACTTGATATATTAACACTTCTCACCTCGGCTTACCTTTTTAGGATGGCAGATGCGGGTGATGACGGCTCTGAGAGGAGACACTGCTCGGGGAAGGTGGCTCGGATAGATTCCACTAGCGGCTCTAGTCGGTCCAGGGGTAGCTGACGGTCTACTGGGCAGGCATCATCTAGTCAGAGTGGTCGGGGGAGTAGGCCACCTGTCGACCCCTTTCCCCCAGTTGAGCAGGCTTTCGTAGAAGAGTTGGACGTCAAGGTTTCCCACTTTTGACTTTTGGGATGGCCGACGCTATTTTGAGCTGGCTACGGGTTTGGTATGATGGGTATCCTTCAGATGAGCAAGACATTTTCGCTGGTCCTTTGGTTGCATGGCTTCTCTCCTGTTTGTGTAGCTTGTTTTCTAACAGTGGTTCCCTTTTGGCCACCTGATCTGTCTCTCTTCCATTTTGGGGAATGCGAGTTTGCCCCTACTCCCCATGAGTATGCTTACTCCTAGGTCTTCGGGATGGTTCAACTAACATAGTAGGATCTGCCTTCCCTAACGGTTGCACGACAGTTGTCTCTTCCTAGCTTGGACTCCAACATGCTATTCTTTCGCATACCTTTCTGCACCAGTTTCCTTGCGTTCCAGTGGAGTTCCTCTTTTCTTACTTTGACTTCACGACAGGTATGCAGGCTCATTCGGGTGATTGGCACAATTCTAGATTGGTCTGTTTCTCGCGTGGTTACTCTAGCTCTGCTTCTCCTAAACTTTTTGATGTTTCCACCGGGGGGGAATGACTTGGTCGACTGTCGGTTATGTGCACTACTTGTCAAGATTCGTAAGGGGCATTCCCATGCTCTTAAGGTTGTGGGAGAGACCTTCGTGAGCCTTACCAGACTCCAGTCGGGGGTCAATGCTCATTTTCGGGGATATGCTTCATTATTCCAGCTTTGAGCGATCCAATACTTATTTGTTACTCCCCTTTTTCAGCATACAGGGTATCTTGAGTCAGGAGTCATTTGATTGGAGAGGTCGAGGGTGGGTCACTGCCCCATTCTCTGTTTCTTGTGGGTCATGAAAATCTGAGCTTCCTGAGGTGTGTAACGATGCTATAGATGTCTGAGTGGTGGTTTTAACTCCTTTTTGCGTTTTCCTTTGTTCCCTGTTTCTCATTTGAGAGAGAGGAAAAGACATAGAGTTAGTGTTTGTACAAAAACAATTTATTTATGCTAGTTCTAAAGATGCACAAGTAAAGGGGTGAATGCATGTTATACCCCTTTTTTATATTTTTATGAATGCACATGGAATTAGATGTATAACTTATTTTGCATGTCCTACTTTTTTGATATACATATTTTATGAATGCACAGGTTTATACAGAAATGGAGTTTAATGCATGTTATACTTTTTTGATGAATGTATATACAGGAATGGAATGCCATGCTTTTGATGAATGCATGAATATATGCAAACTACACAGGAATTTAAATGGATGTACAGGTTATACACGTCATGGATGTATTAGTACTACTTGTATATAAGCTATTTACAAAGAATGTCCCAAGATTGCCCCAGAGCCCATACTCTCAAGATTCTGTTTCCTTTCTAGGATTCTGCCCCATTTAGTTTTGTCCCATTCTCATCGGGGTGTGATAGCATTTGCACCATTCTTCAGGGATCTTGACCTTTCGGTTTACTATTCTATCCCTACTTTCTACAAGGTTACTGTTTGGGATTTTCCTGATCTCACTTGGTTTTCTTTCTCAAGTCTCCAATATGCCACCATGGCTCGAGCAACAACTCGCATGCGCTTTGCAGAGCGATAAACAACTAAGCCCTTAATTCAAGAAGACTTCTCTTAGGACCGTAATGTAGGCTGGGTTTAGGGGTTGTAAGAAACGAAGAGATATTTAGGCTCAAAGATCTTCTTTTAGTGGGTTGTTTAAACCAAAACCATCTGAGCACACCTTGGAGCATGATATTGCCCCTTGCATTCCCTTCCAGTTCTCCTTTCTCATCGTGGTAGTCTTGGTATTATTCAGGCTTATTTGGACTAAGTAATTTTCTTTGATCAGAGAGGACTTTAATTTGGACTGTAACGTAGGCTAGGTTAAGGGGTTTATGAATGAAAATGGTAGAAAAGGCTCAAACATTATCACTTATGGGGTTTTAAAAGACCAATGATCACCTTTGGCAACTTAACTTCCATTCGCTGCTTTCTTCTTTCCTTCATACTCTTGCTATTCTTCTAGATCGCTTTCTGCCTTCTAATTTAAGATCCTCTTTTTTTTTTTTTTTGTCTTTCATCAAGAAAATTGTTGCTAAGTTGACTTTTGGAGATGCCAACTTTTTCATTTATATTTTGGGATGACAGTATCTTCTTTTGAAGATCCCCATGAACACAATATCTTCTTTACTAGAGACGTCTTTGACGCCATAACTTCTTGAAGATCACTAGTTTCATCGTTGCTCATTAAATCTTCTTAGAAATCACCCTTTTCATCATTGCTCATTATATCTTCTCGGAAATCACCCTTTTCATCATTGCTCATTAGCTCCTACTTATGACTTTTGCCTTAACCCAGTATGGGCGGTAATCTTCTGGTCGATTTTCTTGAGGAAAGTAACCAGCTCAAGTGGGTTTTACAAAGGGATTTATTTGTGTATGGTAGAAGAAATGAGGGTCTTTCATCACTTCAAATTAAATTACTTAGTCCATAAAGCCTTTATACAAAATTTAGACAATGTTCCTAAAAAATGGTGTGTTTCTGCCGGATCAACTACTCTGTACTTACCCCAGTATGAGGGATGGTCATAGCTTTGGGGATATCTGAAAAGAGATCATTGGCGGCTCTAGTGGGCTTAGCAAAGGATAGTGTTTATTTGGGATAAATAGAACAATGGCTCCTTATCATTTTGAGTACTCGGTTGCCCATCGCTTAGCTAGGATATCATGCAAGTGTCGCCTCTTCATTGAACTTCACACTATCTCCTTCCTATCTCTCTCTCTCTCTCTCTCTCTCTCTCTCTCTCTCTCTCTCTCTCTCTTTGTCTCTCTAAGGTTTTAACCCCCCGTTTGAATAGGTTGCCCATGCTATCCCATCCTTCAAGTCGAGTCATTTACCAAATGGGAAAGAATCCCTAAATGTGACAATCGTCCACAAGAGTATGAAACAAAGGGGATAAACTGGGAACTACCTATTTTCATTTAAAAACATGATTACATGGCATGCAATGTTTATTTAAAGAAGATATGCAAGAAATAGAAGGAAGAAAAGAAAATAGACGAATTTTGTGAAAATCTCCCTTTTCTTATGGATCTCTTGGTGAGAACCCCTAATAGGGTTTTGAAATTGTTAGCTTCTTTGGCATTTCATTCTTCGGGTGTATCACCAAACGACGGAGGGCGGATTGACAAATCTCTTGTGGTGTTTGGCATGCATTCAGAAGTTAGGAGATTCCCTTGTAGCAATGTACGTGTCTGACAGAACTTTGCAAATGATGAAGCCTTTTTTTGCATGGACGGTGATTGTCGCAGCATAGTAAGGAGATAACATCTTGCAAATGGATGGTTAGTTCTTCTTGCTCCTTGATGTAGGTTCAGCCTCTTCTAACAACCAGGCTTATCCTCCATGAGTTTGAATCTGGTGAGGTGCAAGAGGGATTCCATGAATTCAATCGTGCTCTCTAACCTATAAAAAGAAAAAAAAAAACATAATGCAGTCAGCATGTGGAGTTGGAGGTTCTATGCGATGCATGTCCTATGAAGGTCCCTTCTTTGAGGGAATCTAGGCATGATGACAAGTCCATTTTGGAGGTGGGGTTTTGCCCCTATTATGCAATACAATACCTCTTCAACGTGGGCCGGTTGATGTTTCCTTGTTTGGGCAATCCCGCCTCCATGGACTGAGAGAGATTTGGGCCTCTCTCGAGATATGGTTCTATGCATGCCATGATCCTTAGGGTTTAAGAACCAGTAGGAGTTTTGGTTGGTTCGATTAACATGAGATTGGATCGCTCTTTTCTCTCTATGGTTGATTAGATGCACGAGAATGAAATAACTTGAGTTTCTTGGAACTCTTGTTTCTGAATGGATATAGATGCATGAACATAATAAAAGTGAACATGTGAGCAGTATGATAACAATAAATGAATGGTTTAGAAAAACCCCCTTCTTGTCTTGCTTCTGCTTCGATTCTCTTGGTATTTGGAGATGAGGAGAGGGAGGACAGAAGACAAGAAAATAAAGAAAAGTTAGTGCCTTGATTTGAAGATTTCTATGCAATGCATGTCCTAGGGGTGCCCCTACTTGAGAGAGAAACTAAACATGATGTGTTTACTCACTTTTGGATATAGGGGGTTTGCCCCTGTATGCAGATACCTTACTGTCGAGTAGGCACCTTCATCCATTCATACAATCATCCATCCATTCATTCGTAAAAAAAATAAAGAAGCACATTGAACTTTGGGTTTAAGATACAAAAGAATTGAAATACATTTTAACAGGGGGAGGGGGAACATTTTCCTTCAGACTTCTACCTATCTAGTTTTACAAAGGAAAAACCTAAACTACTCTTGAGTCTTCGGATTTGCCTTCCTTGGATTTGATGTCGAGGAGGTCGCTGAGAGACCTTGTTGATCGATTGCCCCTTGTCTTCTTGGCAACCCTATCTTCATGAGCATAGAAGGATTGGGGCCCCTCTTATGGGATGACTTAAGAATGCATGCAATGATTCCTTAGGGTTACGTGGGAACCTTTAAGGTTTAGGTAGGTTTAATGCAAGGGAGAGTGACCTTGGTGTCACTCTCAATGGGTTGATCATATGCATGAGAATGCAGTTATTTGAGTTACTTGGAACTCTTGTCTTGACATGGAATATGGAATGCATGAAAATGGATGCATAGAGTATAAGGAGAGATGATACAATTGAAGTAAACATGCGTGCATGAGCAGTTAGACAGGCATTATAACAGTATAAATACAGTCAGTATAACAGCAAGAATAGACAGGTATAAATGAAAGTAAGAGCAGCCACCCTTTCATCCATGGTTTTGGAAAACAGTGCGCGTGTCTTAAATCCGGCAGAGGTTCGGCTCTGCATGATGTTTATATGAGCATGAGGTTGAGGGTTGACTAATGCGTCCTAAAAATGCTTGATCCCCGAATCTTCAAACCTAGGCCTACTCCCCGAGGTGGTGCCATGAACGATTGGTGATCCGAGCAGGGGAACCATCAAGAGGCCGTAAGCGAAGAAACTGACACAGCAGCTTGCCCACAACCAATATACTGTTCCCCCTTTCTAACTAGAAAAATCACATCAGGGTAATAATGCAAGTATGCAGAATGCAAGTGCACATGCAATGTGTGTGTGATTTTTAAAAGTGGAGGAAAGAGCCCAACAACTCCCATTCATACTATTCATCACATTCATGCATAATAATTAATAATGTTTAAACATAAAGCGCACCTACAAAACAAAAGATGCAAGAGTTAATATGTGGATGTCAAACTTAATACAAGATAATATGAATAATTGCATGTTTTTTTTTAAAAAAACAATTTTGAAAATTTGGTTTTGAAAATTTAAAGTGGATAGGATTGAATCAAGTTAATTAAAGACTCTACATGGGTGAAGGGTAAAGAGACATGACTACGGCCTAACCCTCTAAGTGTCCCCAGTGGAGTCGTCAGCTGTCGCGCCCAGATTTTTCGCACTTGAGGAATACACACACAAGCTGAAAAAATATTGTACTCTCTCGTTAGAACTCACCCTCCTAGAAGAATAAGTGCGACTAGGTTTGAATTGAAAATAGATTTGAACAAAGGGCTTTAAGAAAAAATTTGGAGTCGCCACCTAACTTGATTAAGGTGAGTTAGGTCACCTAAAAACTAAGAATAATCTGAAGACTACACTTAGGGTTTTTGAAAAAAGGTTTTTGGAAATACCACCTCAATAGAGGGTTTTTAAGAAAACAGGTTGTTGGGCAACCTTTAGAAAAACATTTAGCCCTTTTTTGAAAAATAACTCCTTTTGGTCTTTGAAATCAGTGATTCTAGGTTCGGAGGTTGGTTACATGTAGGGAAGACGCACTAAGCCATCACCCTACCCCACCCTTTCGGTGCCTACATGTCAATCTACCCTAAATTCACCTATGAGAGTCTTCAACTAACCCATGTTCAATCCTATCCACTTTGAAAAAGGAATTTTGAAAAGAAATTAACATGATGCATGATATGCTAGTGCAAGAAAAGAGAATTGAAAATTTTGAAATAGATTTGAAAGGAAGTTGATTTGATTTGATAAAAGAGATTTGAAATTGGAAAGTTTTAGAAGTTGAAAATAGAGATTTGAAAATAGAAATTTGAAATTGAAAATTGGAAATAGAACATAGAATTGGAAACTTGAAGAAGATTGTAGAATTGGAGATTTGAAAGAAGTTGTGGAATTAGAAATTTGAAAAATATTGTGGAATTTGAAATTTTGAAAGAAGTTGTGACCGCACCCCATGAGGGTTGCCTACGTATCCTTTTGAAGGAATCAGGTCAGTCGTAGTTCGGACAAGAGTCTGATTGAAAATAGAAGAGTTGATTTGAAAGAAAAAGAATGAATTGGAAATTGGATTGGAAGATTGAGAGATTGAACTTTCATTGAAAGATTTGAAAAGACAGACTTTGAAAAACTTGATTTTAGGAAACCTAGACTTAAGGACTTCGAAAAGAAGAATTGGATTTGATTTGGAAAAATTTTGGAAAAGAATTGACTTGAATATTGGACTTGAAAGATTAGGAAAGCTTGGAATTTAGGAAAGATTCGGATTAGGAAAGTGTCATTTTAGAGAAGTTTTGAATTAAGAAAGTTGTCAAATTGGGAAAATCTCAACTTAGAAAAGTTTTAGGTTTAGGAAAGTTTTGAAATTGGAAAGTTTTGTTGTAAGAAAGGTTTTGAAATAGGAAATGTCGAATTTAAAAATGTTTTGAATTAGGAAAAATTTAGTTTAAGAAAGGTCTAGAATTTGGAAGGTTTCAAGTTAAGAAAGTTTTGAATTTGGAAAGCTTAGAATTTTAGAAAGATTTTAAATTAGGAAAGAATTAGAAAACGTTTGAATTAAGAAAGTTTCAACTTAAGAAAGTTTTGAATTAAGAAAGTTTTGAGTTTAGAAAGATTTGGATTTAGAAAGATTTGAAATTTAGGAAAGTTTAGAATTTAGAAAGTTTATGATTTTGAAAGTTTTGAGATTAGGAAAGGTTTGAATTTAGGAAAGATTGGAAAACCTAGATTTGGAAAGTTAAGATTTGAAAAGGGATAGAATTAGGAAATGGTTGAATTAGGAAATATTTGAAAGTTGAATTTTAGAATTTAGGAAAGATTTTTATGCTCAAGTTTTGGAAACTTAAGATTTAGGAAAGTAGAGGATTAGGAAGGAGTTGAATTAGGAAATATTTGGATTAGAAAGGGATTGGATTTTGTTTCTAAAAGGGAAGGTTTGATTTTGTTTCCAAAAACGGAGGATAGGATCTAGTTTCCTAAACAGGAAGATTTGATTTGGTTTCCTAAAGGAAATATTTGATTTGACAAGGATTTAGAAATGGGAAGTTTTAGAAACTCTAGATTTGGAAGGCTATAGTTTTGACATAGAAAATAGGTTTTTGAAAATATGTAATTTTGACGTAGAAAATAAGAGGTTTTGGAAACCTAGGTTTTAAGGTAAGTTTGAAAACCATGTTTTTGGGAAGAAAATTAGGATTTCCTAATCGTGAGTTCTAAGGCTTGACTTGGACTCCAAAAAAAGAGTTTTTGGAAAGTGTGTTTTTGGAAACGAAGATTTTTAGAAGGGAATCCTAGAGAGGAGTTTCTAGAGGGAAGATTTTGGAAAGAGAGTTTTTTAGAAAAAAATTTTGGGAAGAAGATTGTTTGAGAGAGTTTTTGAAAAGATTTTTAGAGAGTATTTTCTAAGAAGAAAACCTAGGGAGTGCTTTTAGGAATGTAGATTTTGAAGAGAGCTTTTTGAGAAAGATTTGAAAAGGGGAGTTTTGAAAAATAGATTTTTGGAGGGAGTTTTTGAAAACAACTTTGGAAAGGAAAATTTTTAGAAAGCACGCTAAAAGAGGAGGTTTTAGGGAAAGAGATTTTTAAAAATAGAGTTTTTAGAAGGTATAAAAATGTCTCACTTTCTTAAAGCGATTCTAACCATAAGAAGGCTAGAACCACTTTAAGAAAGTGGTTTTGAAAACATCAAGATTTGAAAATATGGATCATAAAAGTCACTTTAAATATAACACTTTCCTAAAGGGATCCTAACCATGGAAAGGCTAGAATCACCCTAGGGTTTTGATTTCGAAAACATGTTTTGAAAAAAAACAAAAAAAAAAAAAAAAGGAGATTTTGATGCAATTTTGAAAACAAGTTTAATGCAAACTTTGAAAACGAGTTTGAAAACAATTTTTGGAAGATGCAAGATCATGATATGCACAATGCAAGTTTGGGGTCGTGAACATACAAGGTTAAGGCTTCACCACACAATCAAGGGGGCCGAACCCACGTGGTCTCTGGTTAGCCTAAAAGAAAGCCCCCAACACGGTGACCCTCCACTAGTGTAATCCTACACATGGATCGGGAATCCCCTTGTTTCAAGCATGTAAAGAAAGGGGGGGAAAGAGATGGGGGATTAAAATAGAGAAAACTCAAGTGAGTTAGGAGAGAGAAGAGAGAGGGGGAAAGTGCAGAAATTTAAATAGAAAACCTACCTTGTGTCTTGTTTATTTTGCGCGCCTTGCTTTTCTTCGGTCTTCGCTTCACTTCAGTCTTGATCTTCGAGGGCTCATCTTCGGTCTTCAAATCTTTGTAATTGCAGCAATTCAAGTTTTCAATGGAGGGTTGGAGACTAGTGTATAAGTATATAAAAGTGTGTATGAGTGTATATGAGGCTAGGGTTTGTGTATGGTGGCTAGGGTTTGGAAAACCTAGAGGAGCTAGGGTTTTAGGAGTGTGCGAGCTCTGTATATCGAATATTGGTGTTTTTAGACTGATTTTACGGACCTCTTTCACGCTGGAGGAGGCTCTGTATTTATAGACATGAGATAGACCTGGCGCCTGATGTAGTGGCGCCAGGCCAATTTTCCTCTTGGCACCACTAGGAGTGGTGCCAGCCAGTTAGGAAACTTTATAAGTTGGCAAGCAACGTATCTTTGACTAGATTTGGATGTTTGTACTAGTGACTACCATGCAATTTTTAGCCTGGCTTCACTAGGAGTGACTCCGGAAAGTCCGGGAACGATTTGAAGAGGCCGGGAATGACCTAGAAGGCTAGAAAAGAGCAGGAACACCTAGAATAGTGTCCCGAAGGTATTTGACTTGAAAAGTGAGGATAAGATGTGTCAGAAGGGTTGATTGGGCCTTTAGGGGCAAAACGATCAATCGGATTGGGAAGCTGCCAGGACGGACTCGGACTGTCCCGGAAGAAAACTTGAGATTTGGAAACATTATTCAGAATGTTCCCAAGGTTTTCGATTTGATTCCCAGAGCCGGTGTGGTCGAAAAAAGGTGACCGACTCTCTAGGGGCAAAACGGTCATTTTGTACCGGGTTCGCCGGAACTGACTCAGAATGATCCAAAAGGATAAAGAAAGGTTGAAAATAGTATAAAAAGCATTCTCGAGAAGTTACTAGTTTGATACCCAGTGCCGGAGTGGTCAGAAAAGAAGACCGGCCCATCAGGGGCAAAACGGTCATTTTGTAACGGGTTTCTCGGAACGGGTTTCTCGAAAAAGAAGACCGGCCCCTCTTTTTCTGTCTTTGCTTGTCAAAGATAGAAAACGATAAAAGTAAGAGTCTCAAGTTGACCGCGAGGCAGTCGGAGGGATGAACATTGGGAATCTTTCGACAATGGGGGTCGAAAAATGGATAACAGGCCAAAAAGGCCCTCAAAAACGAGTTTTGGCTGGAAAAAGGGTAAAGCTGCCTAGAATTGGACACTGGCGCCACTAGGAGTGGCACCTTTGGCAGAGAAGGCTTGGCGCCTCTTCTAGTGGCGCCAGACTTAGGAACAAAACCAGAAACTTTTCTAGTGACTAGCATGACTACCATGACAGACGAGATTTAGGCTTGTCACCAGACTTGAGAATATTTGGGCGCCTATACTAGTGACTACCATGCAATTTTTAGCCTGGTTTCACTAGAGGTGACTCCGGAAAGTCGGGGAAGGAATTGAAGTGGCCGGGAATGACCCGGAGAGCCGGAAAAGGGCAGGAACACTTAGAATAGCGTCCTGGAGGTATTTGGTTTGAAAAATGAGGATGGGATGTGTCGGAAAGATTAATCGGGCCATTAGGGGCACAACGGTCAACCGGACCGGAAAGCTGTCAGGATGGACTCGGAATGTTCTCAAAAAAGGCTTGAGATTTGGGGACATTATTTAGAATATTTCCGAAGGTTGCCGGTTTGATACCCCGAGCTGGTGTGGTTGGAAAAGGCGACTGGCCCACTAGGAGCAAAACGGTAATTTCGTACCGGGTTTGCCGGAACTAACTCAAAATGATCTGGAAAGATAAAGAAAGGTTGAGAATACTATCAAAAGCAATCTCATGAAGTTACCGGTTTGATAACCAAGGCCGGTGTGGTTCCCGAGGTGTTTGGATGCCTAGGGGCAAAATGGTCATCTTGACCGAAAAGTCTCGAAATTAACCCGAAACTGAAACTGACTAGAGGGCACCTAATCATGTCGGATCATCTCTAGAATGATCTAGGAAGGGAGGACTTACCATTCTGAGGGCTTAGGTATGCTCTCGAGAAATGTGTCGAAAAATGACCCTAGGGGCAGTTTGGGCATTTTTCACGGAAGTGAGCTAGCAGGCACTGGTGTTGACTTGGGTTTTGAGTGTTTCCGCCACTATGACGGCGGTCGCATGATACAGGGGTTTGTTGGCAATTCCCTATATCAACTTGTTTGCGAGTATTTTCGCTAGTCTAACGGTTCACGATCATTCCCGAGACTGCTTGATCTCGGGAAGCTGCTAAAGGGAATTAGCACCTAAGAATCAACTTTCTCGGAAGGCGTGCCTGAACGAACATTTCTACATTGGTGGACTAGCAGGGGCCAAAGGCGGACCGTTCTACCATCTAGGGGACTTGGGGTCTCGTCCCGATTGACAGGTTTAAAGGGACTTATTATTCCGAAGAGATTTTTTTGGAAAAACGTGCCGGACCGTCTCAAGGAATCAACTGTCTCGAGAGAGTGATTGGAATTGGACTTGGAAAGGGGACTTACCGTCTTCAGAAAGACGTGCCTGATTTGGAATTGGAAAGGGGACTTATTGTCTTTGGAAAGACGTGCCTGATTTGAAATTGAAAAGGGGACTTACTGTCTTCGGAAAGACACGCCTGATTTAGAATTAGAAAGGGGACTTACCGTCTTCGGAAAGACGCGCTTCATTTGGAATTGGAAAGGGGACTTACCGCCTTTGGAAAGACGTGCCTGATTTGGAATTGGAAAGGGGACTTACCGCCTTCGGAAAGATGTGCCTGATGGGAATTGGACCGAATGATGCCCCCAGGGGCATTTTGGTCATTTTATGTCTATTTGGGCTTGGCAGGGCCTACGATGCGATGAATTGACAGGATTAGACTTAGAAAGTTAATTTGACTTAAAATACGCCCACAATGACTTGAACACAAGTCTAGGCGAATCGGAGACCGCCGAGCGGTCAAAAATGGGGTGCTTACAATTGCTCCTCTTTTTCTATCTTTGCTTATCAAAGACAGAAAACGATAAAATAAGAGTCTCATGTTGACCATGAAGCGGTTGGAGGGACGGACTTTGAAAATTTTTTGACAACGGGGGTCGAAAATGGATACTAGGCCGAAAAGGCCTTCGAAAACGAGTTTTCGCAGGAAAAGGGCATGCTACCCAGAATTGGAAACTGGCACCACTAGGAGTGGCGCCTTTGGCAGAAAAGGCTTGGCGCCTCTGCTAGTGGCTCCAAGCTTGGAATTAAAACCAGAAAAATTCTGGTTCGAACAATTGTAGTATTCAAGAGAGTTTCTTGCAAATCCGAGAGACATTGAGAGGAAACCGACTTAGACATTGAAGGAGCACCTCTTGGAGACCACGGGTGATTGCCAGAAGGAGACCACGTCGCCGGAAGAGAAGATTTCGCTGGAGAACTCCAAAAAGTGAGTTTTCAAATTTTTATTGATTTTGATGTGTAGAATTTCGTTTGCATTATGTGAATAGTGAAAATAAAAGTTTTGATATGTTTTAAACACTATGGTGATGTTGATTTTGCATTTTGGTGGTTGTTTGATTGAATTTGAATGATTTTATATGATTATGTGAAGGGGAATTTTCTGCAGGAATTGGGAGTTTGTTCCTATAGGCTTGGGCATTAGGTTTTATGGCTAGATTTTTATACCATGTGCCTTAGAAAAATGTGTTTATCAATTGTGTGAAGTTTCGTGATTTTTTGAAAACTCGGTGAATTTTTAATTTTTTAAAAAATAGGAAAATACTTAGAAAATTAGGAAAATTGAAAAACTCAGGAAATTGATGGAATTTCTAGAGTTTAAAATTTTGAAAAAAGTAGGAATATTTTTAGAAAACATTTGAAATGATTCTGAGAAATTTTAAGATATTTTTTGGAAAACCATTGATTTATTGGAAAAATAAAACATATGTTTTGAAAATTTCGAAAAAATTGAAGAGTGCGCGCGGGTGCTGATATTCTGTGATTGTAACATTTGAAAAGTGCACGTTTTGTGTTTTGTGTTGATGTCATGAGTGTTGTAGGGACCATTTTTAAATGAGATTCTGTCGAAATTTTTAGAAATTAGGGAAATAGTTGGAAAAGGCTTAGAAATAAAATCTTTTTGAAGGAAAAAGACAGAAAACCCTTGAGATATGATTTGAAGTTGGAAAATCAAACGGTGTATATAGGAGATTTATTTTGACTTATCATTTGAACTCTTTTTATTATTATTTTTTTTTATCTTTTTTGTTTGTATATTTTGTTTTACTTTATTATGTTATTATATATCTGCATGTGCGGTACATTAACACCTCTTACCTTGGCTTACCTTTTTAGGATGGTAGACGTGATTTTGAGTCGACTGAGAGCTTGGCATGACGGTTACCCTCTGGATGAGCAGGATATCTTTCGCCAGTCCTTTGGTCGGATGGCTTCACTTCTATCCGTGCAGCTTATTCCCAAGCTCATGGAGGTAGTGATTCCCTTCTGGCAACCTGACTTATCTTTTTTCCGCTTTGGGGAGTGCGAGCTTACCCCTACCCCTCACGAGTATGGGTTTCTTCTTGGTTTCTGAGATGTTTCTACCGATATTGTGAGACCCCTATTTCCGGATGGCTGTATTACAGTGGTCCCGTCCCAGCTCAAACTCAGACGCGCAGTTCTTTCATCTTCTTCTTTGCCCTAGTTTCCTTACGTCCCAGTAGAGTTCCTCTTTTCTCGCTTTGAGTTTCCCACGGGTATGTGAGTCCATTTAGGTGATTGGCACACTTCCCAGGATTGGGTTGTTTCTCGTATTGTTGCTTTGGCCCTGCTTCTGCTGAAATACTTGGTGTTCCCACGAGGAGATGATTTAGTTGACTGTCAACTATGCGCATTGCTAGCCCTGATCCGTAAGGGGCATTCCTATGCTCCCATGATTGTAGGGGAGACCTTTGTGAGTCTTACGAGATTCCAGCAGACCTTGACGCTCATTTCCGGGGATGCACTACTCTCTTCTAGCTCTGGGTGATTGGGCACTTGTTTGTTACTCCTTTATTCCAGCATACATGGTATCCCGAGCTTGACCACATACATTCCCTGGCGAGATCTCAAAGCGTCATGGCAGATGAGGGGAGATTTCCGCAAACTGTTGTATCCTGGGCTAACTACCTCCAGGGCATGAGGTCAGGCACGCTCAGATGGTATTCAGGACTGGTTAGTAGGTATTGCTTGAGAGTTTGGCCTTTCGGGAGGGCCTTCGTGCCCCTAGCAGGCTTGCGAGGCATTGTCCCTTTTTTCGGGATTCGGGTTTTGCGACAGCTTGGTAGGAGTCAGGATATCCCTTACTCGGCATCTGCAGCTGAGTTTACTCTTGTTTTTTAGGCGTCGATCCTGGGAGCATTGGTGGAGAGAGTTATGGATATATGGAGATCTTTGCTTCCTCACATTGACGATGACGGTCCATTCTCTGTCCTGCCCCTTGCGACTGAAGCCTATCACTATTGGCTTCGACGCTACGTGTTGGGTCCCAGTAAACTTGAGGATCTTCTCATCGAGACTCCTTTACCTTCTGTAGGGTATACCGACTTCTTGACAGCTATGATTGTTCAGGGGCATCGTTACAGGCGGGAGAACCGCCGACTGATACGGATATTTCATGACCGGTTGAGGATGAGAGACGCTGAGGTAGCTTCGCTGGATATGCAGCTAGCAGTAGCCAGATCGACACATGATGACCCACCTTTGAGTGCTGCGAGGGGATGCAAACAGCTACGAGGTGTTCTAGCCAACTCCACTTCCTTGGAGACTGATGTGACGGACAGTTGGTCCTTGCGGGAGACTGTGGAGTCCCTTACCCGAGAGAGGGACTTGCTTTTGGCCAGATGTGCAGACTATGAGCGGGTTCGGCCTGGGTCATCGACAGTGGGTACTTCTTCGAGTGTTCCTCCTAGGGTTGGCGAGCTAGTGGATTCTTGCATAGCTGATTCCTCCTCTGATGATGATGGGGAGCGATACATTTTTGCCCCTCGCCCTTGAGATGTACTTATGTTAGATAGCTTTATTTTGACAGATATATATTTTTTGTTTTTTTTATTATTATTTTTTATATATTTAGATGCACGGATAGACAGACACATTTATGATCTTTACAGCTAGGCATATGATCAGGTGCATGTGATGGATGATGATATTATGTATCTATTATATGAGTTGATGTTGATGACTTTTGGTTTTACATGGAGTTATGTCTATGCGAAGCTCATGTGATTTTCATTTGATTTCTTATTTTATTTTATTTTATTTAGTATGCACATATTAGAAATACATTAACTAATAGAATGACAAGGGGTGCTGTTGAACTCGATATCTTTAGAATGGTAACTCTTTCCTTTTTTGGAGGCCTAGCCTCTCCGCTGGCTCAACCTTACCTTGATTGGATGATAGCACTTCACACCTGATCGCCTTCGGCTCTCTGCCTCGGGGTTAGTGTATATGATTATTGGGCTGAAACTCTCAACTCTCGGAGTTTTAGCAATAACTTACCTGACCTTTAGCAAAGCGATAAGTGGCCAGTCCTTTCAACCTGAGGAGATTTTGTTTAGGACCATAATGTAGGCTAGGCTAAGGGGGTTTTTTTTAAATGATGGGATATGTAGGCTTAAATTCAATGTTGTTTTCAACAGGGTTTAGATCCATACTGCCCTTGGCTATTTTCTCGATAGGGCTAACATTCTTCTTGGCTTTGGCAGCGTGTTTAGCTCACTTAGATCAAGCAATCCGTTTTTCAATCCGAGGGGACTTTAATAGGGTTGTAATGTATGCCATTGTTTTGGGGTTTTGCAAGAAAAGATAAAGGCTCGAACCTATTATTTCTACTAGGTTTCTTTATGGCCTTAGATCACCTTTAAATTTACTTATTGCTTTTGCTATATACTTTTCAAGGTAAAATGACTCTTCTCTTTCACCCCTTCTATATGCTTTTTGAGAGAAACCTGACTTTCTTCTCTTTCAATCTCCTTATTATGTTTTCAAAGACGACTCAATCATGGTTTTCTTCAGGCCTTTCCTTAAAGATTTTGTTTTTTTTTTAGCCTCTTGCCCCTTGGCAACTCTTTTCTTTCACTTTATCCTTTCTTCTCTTTTACGAAACGAAAAACTCTTCGACCCTTTTTCTTAAACCTTGTCCTTGGCAGTTCAATCTACCTAATGTGGGCAGTGATCCCTAGGTTGGGGTTCTATTAAGAAAAGATATACGGCTCAATGGTTTGGCAAGGGGTTGCTTTTGATTATATGGAAAATGAAGTGAGGGCCTCTCTTCACTTTGAACCAGATTGCTTGATCCATAAAACCTCCTGCGCTGCCCTAACATGATAGAAGATGGATACCATTTTAGGGTTCTCAACTATTGTCTGCCCAAGTGTGGGGAGGACAATCTTGGATTGGGGTTGACAAGGAAAATTTTCGCTTTCCAACGAGGCACTAGGGGTTAAGCGAAGAGAATATAAGCACATTTGTTTATTTATTTAGTTATTTATTTTTTTTATTTATATATGGGGAAGTGAAAGATGGCTCCTCTTCATTTTGATAGACTGACCACACATCACTGAGCTTCAGTGTCTTGTAAGTGCCGCCTTTGGGTAGTATCCTCACTCATCCTTATCCTCTCTCTCTCAGGAAAGCTGATCATTTGGTGACTGGTTAACTAATGCTATCATCCTTTCAAGTCGGACCATTTCATAAGATACACCATGCCCTTTGCAGAGGAAGTAGTTACCATTCGCAAGAGATATATAAGATAGTAGCAGTGAATAAAAAAACTATCATTCAATTATTATCGTCATTTTTATGAACAATATACAGTTTTTGAGCTGTTAAGAAAATGCAAACATCAATTTAGAGACAGGAAGTAAAAGGGATAGAAAGAAAGTGGGTGGAAACACCCCTCTCTTATACGCTTTTGAAAGGAATCCATTTTAGTAAGGCTTTGGGACAATTCCCACATCTTCGATGCTCCATTCACGACCCGGATCCATGGCCAAGGCGAGACAAGCAAAGGCTTCTCCTAGAGCTCTGAAGATGTTGACGCTACTGGCGCGGTTGTCAGCCTCCTTCTTGTTCTTTGCAGTGGATTCTTCTGTAAATAGGGAAACTAGTTCACCCCCTTCCAACTCGAATGGTTCTGACTGTGCTCTTGGCTTTTCTAGCTCCCAGCCCATGTCTTCATAGTTGCACTCAGTTGTAGGCCAAGGGTTTTCCAGCAAGTGACTTTTAGCCGCTGCATATTTCAGGTGTAGAAACTCATCAACCCATCCCTCAACAGCCGTGTTCTTAGCAAGCTCATTTTCTAAAGACACTGGTTCCTCAATGGGCTAGTCAAAAGCATCTGGTACCTTATGTGGGTTATAGAGATAAATTAGGCACAATGGGAGATCCTCCTCCCAGTCATCTTCTTCATCGGTCTCCCAATCGTTCTCATAACCTTCGGCTCTGAGATCGTCGAAATCTCCCTCGCCTTCCATCTCTAGTAGTATCATGTTGACGGTGTGATCCAGCAGAGGGTTAGTGGTCACATTGGGGGTCGGAGCAGGTTTTACCGGCTGCAGATCAATGGTTTTATTGTCACTAAAATCTTGGATCTTGTGCTTGAGAGCGAAGCAGCTTTCGGTGTCGTGCCCTTGGCCACCCGAATGGTATTCACATGTAAGGGTGGCATTAAAGGTCGGGGGCCGAGGGCTTGGCAGCGGGCGAGTAGGTATGGGCTTTAGGATATTGTTCTTTAGCAAGTTATGGTAGGCCTTGGTTTGGGTACAGGCTAAGGAGTCGAAGGTACAAATGCGTCAAGCAGGTCTATTAAAGTTGGGACGTGCCCCAGCGGGACCATAGTTAGGGGTTGGAACAGGTATGGTTAAAGTGGGTAAGGGCATGACAGGGTGTGATTGTAGTGGTGGACGGTATTGGGGTGGTTGGCCAGGTAGAATGGCAGACACTTCACTTTCCTTCCTGATCGTTCCCTTTGTAGTAACCACTCTCTTGGCTATGTTGGCGGTGCTTTCTCCAGTCTTGGCGTAGGGGTCTGTTATCCTCCTTGTCTTGAGGCCATTTTCTATCAACTCCCCTTGTATGATGAACTCGGAGAAACTTTTCCCCACACTTGTGCAGAGCTTCTCGTAGTATATACCTTGAAAAATATGTACAAACAGTTGTACATACTCATTCTCTTCCAGCGGGGGATTAACTTGTGCAGCAGCCTCCCTCCATCTTAGGGCATATCCTTTAAAACTTTCCTTCTCACCGTTGCTCATCGTTATTAGGGACCATCGATCGGAAGTGAGGTCGATGTTGTGGCGATATTGGGCTTTGAATGCGTTGACCAGCTCGATCCAGGTTATGATCTTCCTTAGGTCCAAACGAGGAAACCATTGTAGAGCAGACCCCATGAGACTGTGTTGGAATAGCTGCTTGAGGAGCTTCGGATTGTTGCCATGACCACTTAGCACTCCAGCATAGAGACGAAGATGAGTAACGGGGTTACCGGTGCCATTGTACTTCTGGAAGTCGGGCATTTTGAATCTAGCAGGTCTTGGGTGGTTAGGGAAGAAACTGAGCTCATCGTAGGAAGTGAACCCGTAAGCGTCGTGGCCATGGAGACTTCGCAGTGAATCCTCCAACCCTTGGATTTTCAGACTGACAGGGTCTAAGGGGACCTTCTTTGCAGCAGGTGAAAGCAATATGGTCTCCTCTTCTTCAGTGTTGGCCCCTTTGGCATCTTCCTTATTCCTCCCAGCGTTGTCAAACGGAAGCACGATCCTTGGGTTAGTGGGTTCAGGGTCCTTGGATGAAGTTATAGATGATGACGGGACTGCAGCAGCATCCTTCATAGCCATAGTTTGAATGAGCTTGAGCATCTCATCCATCTTGGTCCTCATTTCGTTGACTTCTTCCCGAGAGACTTGAGAGGATTCTTTAGGGTTAGCAGCCATCAGTGATGCTCTTTGCCAGGTGATAATGGGATCCCTAGATGGATGTTGCTCCTTCTTGGGAGCAATGTTGACTCAGTGCAGGGTGACCTCTGTAAATAAAAAGGAAAAGACAACAAGACAAGAACACAAGTTACAAGTCAGTTTCTGCTTTTTAGAGAGCTTTATGCAATGCATGTCCTAGGGTGCCCCTGTTTTAGGAGGGAAGCTAAGCATGATGTATTGGCTCACTTTTGGAGATGGACGACTTGCCCCTGTATGCAGATACCTTACCGTCAAGTAGGAACCTTCAGCCATCCATGCACTCATTCTCAAAAGTAAAGAAGTACATTGAATTTTAGGTTTAAGATACAAAAGAATTGAAATACATTTAAACAGGGGGAGAGGGAACATGTTCCTTTGGGGGTTCCACCTATCTAATTTTACAAAGGAAAAACCTAAACTACTCTCGAGTCTTTGGATTCACCTTCTTTGGATTTGATGTCGGGGAGGTCGCTGAGAGACCTTACTGATCGATTGCCCCTTGTCTTCGTGGCAATCCTATCTCCATGAGTATAAAGAGATTGGGGCCCCTCTTATGGAATAGATTGGTATGCATGCCATGAGCCCTTAGGGTTACGTGGGAACCCTTAGGATTTGGGTAGGTTTAATGTAAGGGAGAGTGACCTTGGTGTCACTCTCAATGGGTTGATCATATGCATGAGTATGCAGTGACTTGAGTTACTTAGAACTCTTGTCTTGACATGGGATATTGAATGCATGAGCAGGGATATGCAAAGAGTATAAGGAGAGAGAATACAATTGAAGTACATATGCATGTATGAGTAGTTAAATGGACATTATAACAGTAGGAATACAGTTATAACAACATGAATAAGCAGGTTTAAATGAAAGTAAGAGCAGTCGCCCTTTCCTCCATGGTTTTGAAAACGGTGCTCGTGTCTTAAATCTGGCAGAGGTTTGGCTCTGCATGGTGTCTATATAAGTATGAGGTTGAGGGTTGACTAATGCATCCTAAAAACGCTCGGTCCCCGGATCTTCAAAACTAGGCCCATTCCCAGAAAGGGTGCCATGATCGTTTGGTGATCCGAGCAGGGGAACAGTCAAGAGACCGTAGGCGAAGAAACTGACACAGTATTTTGCCCACAACCAATATACTGTTCCCCTTTTCTAACTAGAAAGGACATATCAGGGTAATAATGCAAGTATGCAGAATGCATGTGCACATGTAATGTGTGTGTGATTTTTAAAAGCGGAGGAAAGAGCCCAACAACTCCCATTCATCTTGTTCAACACATTCATGCATAGCAGTTAATAAAACTTAAGCAAAAAGCGCACCTACAAAACCAAAGATGCAAGAGTTAGTATGTGGATGACAAACATAATACAAGATAATATGCATGCATTTTTTTTTAAAACAATTTTGAAAATTTGGTTTTAAAAATTTAAAGTGAATAGGATTGAACAAGTTAATTGAAGACTCTACGTGGGTAAAGGGTGAAGAGACATGATTATGGCCTAACCCTCTAAGTGTCCCCAGTGGAGTCACCAGCTGTCGTGCCCAGATTTTTCACACTCGAGGAATACACACACAAGCGGAAAAAACACTGTACTCTCTCGTTAGAACTCACCCTCCTATAAGAATGAATGCGACTAGGTTTGAATTGAAAATAGATTTGAATAAAGGGCTTTTAGAAAAGATTTGGAGTCGCCACCTAACTTGATTAAGGTGAGTTAAGTCACCTAAAAACTAAGAATAATCCGAAAACTATACTTAGGGTTTTTGGAAAAGGTTTTTGAAAACACCACCTCAAGAGATGGCTTTTAAGAAAACAGGTTGTTTGGCAAACTTTGGAAAACATTTAGCCCTTTTTTTGAAAAATAACTCCGTTTTGGTCTTTCGAAATCAGTAATCCTAAGTTCGAAGGTTGGTTACGTGTAGGGAAGACGCACTAAGCCATCACCCTACCCCGCCCTTGCGGTACCTACATGTCTATTTACCCTAGATTCACCTATGAGAGTCTTCAACTAACAAATTGTCCGATCCTATCCACTTTGAAAAAGAATATTTAAAAAGAAATTTAATATGATGCATGATATGCAAGTGCAAGAAAAGAGAATTGAAAAATTGATTTGAAAAGAAATTGATTTGATTTGAAAAGAGATAGAAGTTTGAATTTGGAAAGAAGGTTTTGGAAATTGAAAATAGAGATTTGGAAATAGAAATTTGGAATTGGAAGTTTGAAAATAGATTGGAGATTTGGAAAGATTTTGTGGAAATAAAAACTTGAAAAAAGTTGTGACCGCACCAATGAGGGTTGCCTACGTATCCTTTTGGAGAAATCAAGTTAGTCGTAGTTTGGACAAGAGTCCGATTGAAAATATAAGAGTTGATTTGGAAAAGAGCTGAAGTTGAAATTTGAATTGGAATTGGAAGAATAGGAAATTTGGACTTTGATTGGAAGATTTGAAAAGATTGGTTTTGAAAGACCTAGACTTAGGAACTTGACTTGGAAGGGTTTGGACAATTAGGAAAGATTGGATTTAGGAATGGTTCGAATTTTGAAAAGTTCACTTTAGGAAAGTTTCGTTTTAGGAAAGTTCCGTTTTAGAAAAGTTTCATTTTAGGAAAGTTTTGAATTAAGAAAGTTTCATTTTAAGAAAGGTTTTGAAACAGGAAAGTGTTGAATTTAGAAATGTTTTGAGTTAGGAAAAGTTTAGTTTAAGAAAGGTTTAGAATTTGGAAAGTTTCAACTTAAGAAAGTTTTGAATTTGAAATGTTGTGAAATAGGGAAGGTAAGAAAGTGAGAAAGTTTTGCGTTTAGAAAGCTTTAGATTTAGAAAGATTTGAAGTTTAGGAAAGTTTAGAATCTAGAAAGGTTAGAAGTTTATGAAGATTTAACTTAAGAAAGTTTTGAATTTAGAAAGCTTTGGATTTAGAAAGATTTGAAATTTAGAAAGTTTAAGGTTAAGAAAGTTTTAGAGTTTTAGTTTTAGAAAAGGTTTGAGTTTAGGAAGGATTTGAAAACTTACGTTTGGAAAGTTAAGATTTGGAAAAGGGATAGAATTAGGAAAGTGTTGAATTAGGAAAGATTTGAAAGTGGAGTTTTAAAATTTAGAAAAGATTTTTATGTTCAAGTTTTGAAAACTTAAGATTTAGGAAAGGAGAAGATTAGGAAGGAGTTGAATTAGGAAAGATTTAGACTAGGAAGGGTTAAGATTCCTATTTCCTAAAACAAGGGATTGGATTTTGTTTCTAAAAGAGAATGTTTGATTTTGTTTCCAAAAACGGAGGATTGGATCTAGTTTCCTAAACGGGAAGATTGGATTTGGTTTTCTAAAGGGAAGATTTGATTTGAAAAGGAATTGGAAAGGGAAATTTAGAAACCCTAGATTTGGAAATGTATAGTTTTGACGTAGAAAATAGGTTTTGGAAATATGTATAGTTTTGATGTAGAAAACAAGAGGTTTTGGAAACCTAGGTTTTAAGGCAAGTTTGAAAACTATGTTTTTGGAAAGAAAATTAGGGTTTCCTAATTGTTAACTCTAGGGCTTGACTTGGGCTCTAAGGAAAGAGCTTTTGGAAAGTGTGTTTTTGAAAATGAGTTTTTGGAAGGAAATCCTAGAGAGGAGTTTCTAGAAGGAAGATTTTGGAAAGAGAGTTTTTAGAAAGATTTTTAAGAAGGAAATTGTTGGAGAGAGTTTTTTGTTTTTTAGGAAAGTGATTTAGGGGGCATTTTTAGAAAGTGGATTTTCAGGAGGGTGTTTTGGACAAGAGTTTAAAAAGGAGTTTTGAAAAATAGATTTTTTGAGGGAGTGTTTAGAAAACAATTTTGGAAAGGGGAAGTTTTGGAAAGCATGTTGAAAAAGAGGGTTTTAGAAAGAGAGACTTTTGAAAAGAGAATTTTTTGGAAGATATGAAATATCTCACTTTCCTAAAGCGATTCTAACCATAAGAAGGCTAGAACCACTTTAAGAAAGCGATTTTGAAAACAACAAGGAGTTGAAAACATGGACCATATCGGTTCTTTTAAATGTAACACTTTCCTAAAGCAATCCTAACCATAGAAAGGCTAGAATCACCCTAGGATTGTGATTTTGAAAACAAGTTTTGAAAAATGAGATTTTGATGCAATTTTGAAATAAAGTTTAATGCAAGCTTTGAAAACAAGTTTGAAAATGATTTTTGGAAGAATGCAAGATAATGATATGCACAATGCAAATTGGGGTCGTGAACATACAAGGTTAAGACTTCACCACATAATCAAGAGGGTCGAACCCACGTGGTCTCCGGTTAGACTAAAAGAAAGCCCCTGACACGGTGACCCTCCAATAGCCTAATCCTACACATGAACCGGGAGTCCCCTTGTTTCAAGCATGCAAAGAAAGGGGGAAAGAAGATGGGGGATTAAAGTAGAGAAAACCCAAGTGGGTTAGGAGGGAGAAGAGAGAGGGGGAAGTGCAAAAATTTAAAGGGAAAATCTACCGTATGTCTTGTTTATTTGGCTTGGCTTTGCGCGCCTTGCTTTTCTTCGATCTTCACTTCACTTCAGTCTTCGAAGGCTTGTCTTTGGTCTTCAAATCTTGTAATCGCAGTAATCCAAGTCTTCAATGGAGGGTTAGAGGCTATTGTATATTTGCCGGAACTGACTTAGAATGATCCGGAAAGATAAAAAAAAAGGTTGAGAATACAATAAAAAGCAATCTCAGGAAGTTACCGGTTTGATAACTAGGGCCGGTGTGGTTCTCGGGGCGTTCGGATGCCTAGGGGTAAAATGGTCATCTTGACCGAAAAGTTTCGGATTTGACCCGAAACTGACTGGAGGGCACCTAGTCATGCCGGATCATCTCTGGGATGATCTAGGAAGGGTGGACTTACCATTCTGAGGGCTTAGGTATGCTCCTGAGAAATGTGCCAGAGAATGGCCCTAGGGGTAGTTTGGTCATTTTTCATCGAAGTGGGCTAGCATGCACTGGTGTTGACTTGGGTTTTGAGTGTTTCCGCCACTTTGACGGTGGTCGCGTGATACAAGGGTTTCTTGGCAATTCCCTATATCGACCTGTTTGCGAGTATTTTCGTTACCCTGACGGTTACGATGTTTGCGAGTATTTTCACTACTTTGACGGTTTGCAATCATTCCCGAGACTGCCTGATCTCGGAAAGCTGCTAAAGAGACTTAGCGCCTGAGAATCAACTTTCTCGGAAGGCGTGCCTAAACAGACATTTCTGCATTGGCGGGCTAGCAGGCGCCAAAGGTGGACCGTTCTACCATCTAGGGGACTTGGGGTCTCGTCCCGGTTGACAAGTTTAAAGGGACTTATTGTTCCGAAGAGATTTTCTTCAAAAAATGTGCCAAATCGTCTCGAGGAATCAACTGTCTCGAGAGAGGGATTGGAATTGGACTTGGAAAGGGGACTTACCATATTCAGAAAGACGCACCTGATTTGGAATTAGAAAGGGGACTTACAGTCTTCGGAAAGACGCGCCTGATTTGGAGCTGGAAAGGTGACTTACCGTCTTCGTAAAGACGCGCCTGATTTGGAATTGAAAAGGGGACTTACCGCCTTCAAAAAGACGTGCCTAATGGGAAATGGACCGAATGATGCCCCCATGCGCATTTTGGTCATTTTGCCTCTATTTGGGCCTGGCGGGGCCCACGACGTGATGAATTGATGAGATTAGACTTAGAAACTTAATTTGACTTGAAATACGCCCACAATGACTTGAACACAAGTCTAGGCAAACTGGAGACTGCCGAGCGGTCAAAAATGGGGTGCTTCCAGGGATTAAAATAGAAGAAAACCCAAGTGGGTTCGGAGAGAGAAGAGAGAGGGGGAAGACGCGTAAATTTAAATAGAGATCCTACCTTGTGTCTTCTTTATCTTGCTTTGCTTTGCACGGTTTGTTTTTCTTGCTTTGCTTCGGTCTTTGCTTTAGTCTTCAAGAGTTTGTCTTCGATATTCAAAGCTTCATAGTTGCAGCAATCGAAGTCTTCAATGGAGGCTTATTAGGCCAGTGTATGAGTATATGAGAGTGTGTATGAGTGCTTAGGAGGCTAGGGTTTGTGTATGGAAGCTAGGGTTTAGAGAACCTAAGGAGACTAGGGTTTAGAGAGGCTGCGAGCTCTGTGTGTCGAAAAGTAGGGTTTTTGGACTGAGTTTGTGGACCCCTTTCACGCTGGAGGAGGCTCTGTATTTATAGAGAGAGGGATGACTTGGCACCTGTTGTAATGGCGCCAGGCCAAAAAACCTTTTAGCGCCACTAGGAGTGGCGCCAGCCCAAATATTGGCTTGACGCCACTACTAGTGGCGCCAGCCACTTAGGAAAGTTTTAAGGTCGGCAAGCAATGTATCTTCAGAAGATTTGGGCGCCTATACTAGTGACTACCATGTAAATTTTAGCCTGGCTTCACTAGGAATGGCTCCGGAAGGTCTGAGGATGAATTGAAGGTACCAGGAATGACCCGGAGAGCCGGAAAGGGACAAGAACCCTTAGAATAGTGTCCTGGGAGTAATGGACTTGAAAAAGGATGTCAAGGTTTGTCAGAAGGGTTAACCGAGCCATTAGGGGCAAAACGGTCAATTGGGCCGAAAAGCTGCCGGGACGGACTCCAAACGTCCCGAAAAAAGAATCGAGATTTGAAAATATTATTTAGAATGTGCCCAAAGGTTTTCGGTTTGATACCCAGAGCCAGTGTGGTCGAAAAAGGCGACCTGCCTGCTAGGGGCAAAACGGTCATTTTGCACTGGGTTTGCCGGAATTGACTCGGAATGATCCGGAAAGATAATGAAAGGTGGAGAATACTATATAAAGCATTCTCGGGAGGTTATCGATTTGATACCCAGAGCCGGTGTGGTTCTCAGGGCATTCAGATGCCTAGGGGTAAAATGGTCATCTTGACCGGAAAGTCCCGAAATTGGCTCGAAACTGACTAGAAGGCACATAATCATGTCAGATTGCTTTTAAGACAATCTTGGAGGGGTGGACTTACCGTTCTGAGGACTTAGGTATTTTCTCAAGAAACGTGCCGAAAATGGCCCTAGGGGCAGTTTGGTCATTTTTCACCGACGTGGGCTAGTAGGCACCGGTGTTGACCTGGGTTTCGAGTGTGTCCACCAGTCTGACGGTGGTCCCGTGATACAGGGGTTTGTTTGCAATTCCCTATATCGACCTGTTTGCGAGTATTTTCACTACTTTGACGGTTGCGATGTTTGCGAGTACTTCCGCTACTCTGACGGTTCGCGATCATTCCCGAGATTGCTTGATCTCCGGAAGCTGCTAAAGGAACTTAGTGCCTGAGGAATCAACTTTCTCAGAAGGCATGCCAAAACGAACATTTCTGTATTGGCGGGCTAGCAGGTGCCAAAGGTGGACCGTTCTACCATCTAGGGGACTTGGGGTCTCGTCTCGGTCAACGGGTTTGAAGGAACTTACCGTTCCGAAGAAACTTTCTTCAAAAAACGTGCCGATAGGATAGACTTACCATCTCGAGGAATTAACTTTCTCAAGAGAGGGCCTAAAATTGGACTAGAAAAGGGGACTTACCCTTTTCGGGAAGACACGCCTACGAGATTGGACCGAACAACGCCCACAAGGGCATTTTGGTCATTTTGCCTCTATTTGGGCCTGGTGGGCCTGTGAAGCGATGAATTGACTAGATTAGGACTAGAATTCTAGAATATGTCCATGTTGACTTAAACTCAAGTCTGGACAGACTGTAGACTGCCGAGCGATCAAAAATGGGGTGCTTACAGATGTGTGGACCCTAGTGCTTAGACCAAAGCATGTTAATGTGATAGGAACTAAATGAATATTTAAGAATAAATCTGATGAACATGGTATTATCACAAGAAATAGAGCTTGGTTGGTAGCCCAAGGTTACACTCAAATTGAGGGCAATGATTTTGATAAAACCTTTGCACCTGTTGCAAGGTTGGAGTTAGACTGTATCCTTCTTGTTATTGCATGTCATTTAGGATTTAAGTTGCATCAAATGAATGTGAAGAGTGCCTTTTTGAATGGTATTCTTCAAGAAGAAGCCTATGTGGAACAACCTAAAGGATTTGAGGATCCACACTTGTAAGCACCCCATGTTTGCCCGCCTAGCAATCTTCGGTCCGTCCGAACTCATATTCAAACTAACACAGACACATTCAAGTCCAAATCAATTTTTCAGACTCAATCCAATTAATTAATCACTTCACGGGGCCACCGAGCCCAACAGAGGCAAAATGGCCAAAATACCCTTGTGGCATTGCTCGATCCTATTCTAATTGGCACGTCTTCCTAGAGACGGTAAGTCCTTATTTAAATCTCAAATCCAATTTCAAATCCAATTCTAATCCAAATCAAATTCGGCACACCTTTTGAGAAAGTTGATCCCTCAAGCGGTAAGCCCATCCAGTTTGGCACTTTTTTGAGAAAACTCTTCAGAACGGTAAATTCCTTCAAACCCGTCAACTAGGATATAACCCAAGTCCCCGAGATGGTAGAACGGTTTACCTTTGGCATCTGCTAGCCCGCTAATGAAGAATGTCTGTTATTTGGCATGTCTTTTGAGAAAGTTGATTCCTCAGATAATAAGTCCACCTAACAGCTTCTTGAGATCAGGCAGTCTCCGAAATGAATGCATACCGTTAGAGTGGCAGAAACTCTCACAAATATCGTAATTGGCAAAAACACTCGCAAACAGATCGACGTTGGGAATTGCTAACAAAATCCCTATGTCACGACACCGAACTCGCCTCTTGGCCATGACACGTTTACCAAAGGACGAGATGCTTTTGGAAACCAACTCGTCACAAACTATCAAAGTGATGAAAACACTCAAAACTCGGGTCAACACCAGTGCCTGCTAGCCCATTTCGGTAAAAAAGGACCAAACTGTCCTTTTTCGGCACGTTTCTCGAGAAAGTACCTAAGTCCTCGGAGCGATAAGTCCACCCTTCCAAGATCTTCCCGAAGATGATCCGGCATTTTTAAGTGCCTTCTAGTCGGTTTCAGACCAATTCTGAGACCATTTGATCAAAATGACCATTTTGCTTCTAAGCATCCGAGTGCCTCCGGTAGCCACATCGGCTTTTGGTATCAAACCGATAACCTTCTGAGTATGCTTCTAATAGTATTATCAATCTTCTATCACATTTTCGGAACATTCTGAGCCCATTTTGGCAAGCTCGATGCAAAATGACTGTTTTGCCTCTGGGTATCAAACCGTCAATCCCCTGTAACACTCTAGATAGTGTTTCCAACCTTCAAGTCCTCTCGTGGGACATTCCAAGTCCATTCTAGTGGTTTCCCGGTCTAGTTAACCGTTTTGCCCCTAATGGCTCGATCGACCATTTCAACAATCCTAATACTGTTTCTCAAGCCTGTTACTCTCAGAATACTATTTCAAGGGTTCATTTCCATTTCTGGCCTTTTAGATCATTCCCGGCCACCCGAAACATTCCCGAACCTTCTAGAGTCACTCCTACTAAAGCTAAGCCAAAAATTGCATGGTAGTCACCAATACATGTGCCCAAATCTTTTGCCTTATGTATCAAGGGTCAAAAGATACGTTTCTTGCCACCTTTAAAACTTTTCTATGTAGCTGGCGCCACTACAAGTCAAATATTGGCCTGGTGCCACTAGGAGTGGAGCCAGTAGGAAATTTGCCTTGGCACCACTACAACAGGCGCTGGGTTATTTTTGTGTCTGTAAATACAAAGCCTCTCCCTACGTGAAAATGGTTTGCAAACTCAGTGCAAAAACTCTGCTTTTCAAAATACAAAGCTCGAAGTCTCTCTAAACCCTAGCTCTCTCTAGTCTCTTCAAACCCTGGCCTCCATACACTTAAACTATAACACCCATACACTCTATATAGTTAAACACCAACCTCAAAGCAAGCCATTAAAGACTCAAGTGCCGCAAGTTCAAAGCTCTTGAAGCCCAAGCAGAGCAAAGCAAATAAAGCAAGCAAAACAAGAGAAAAACAGGGTAGGTTTTCTCTTTACGTTTATGTACTACCCCTCTCTCTCTTCTTCCTCCTAACCCACTTGGGTTTTCTCCTATTTTAATCCCCTATCTTCTATCCCCTTTGTTGCATGCTTGAAATAAGGGATTCCCCGATTCATGCATAGGAAGGACTGTTGAAAGTCATCGTGTCAGGGGCTTTATTCTAGTTCAACCTTAGACCATGTGGATTCAGCCCCCTTGATTATGTGGTGAAGCCTAGCCTTGTATATTCACGACCTTACTTGCATTATGCATGTCATATTCATTCTTTCATTCAAAATTGTTTTCAAAAGTTGTTTTCAAAACTTGCATCAAAAACCATCTTCCAAACATGCATTCAAAATCTCTTTTTTCAAACTTGTTTTCAAAATCACAATCCTAGAGTGATTCTAGCCATTCCATGGTTAGGATTCTTTTAGAAAGTGTTACATTCATTGTGACCATCAAAGTCTATATTTTGCATGTAAACCCTAAATTGTTTTTCATCAAAACCACAATCTTAAGATGATTCTAGCCATTCCATGGTTAGGGTTGTTTTAGGAAAGTGTGATATTCAATATGATCATTAAGGTCCATATTTCAAATCCATGTTGTTTTCAAAACTGTTGACTTAGAATGGTTCTAATTTCTTCATGGTTAGAATCATTTTAGAAAAGTGAAACATTCAAAAGATTTCAAAAAGTCTATATTCCAGCCTCTTTCTAAAACTCTTTTCAAGTTCCTTTCCAAAAGTTCTCTTCAAAAATCCACTTTCTAAAAAACTCTCTTCAAGCTTTCTTCCTAGAAACTCTCTTCAAAAGGTCTACTTTTCAAAAACTGTTTTTCTTGGAATCCAAGTCAAGCCCTAGATTTCATGGTTAGGAAACCCTAATTCTCTTTCCTAAAAACATTGCTTCCTCTTTTGCTTCAAATCATAGGTTTCCAAAAACTATCCTCTACATCAAATCTTAGATTTTCAAAATCTCTTTTTCTACACCAAATTATAGGTTTCCAAATCTTAGATTTCTAAAATTCAACATTTCCATTTCCATGTCAAATCTAATCTTTCAAATTAGGAAATTAAATCAAATCTTCCCGTTTAGGAAACTAAATCAAATCCTCCAATTTTAGAAACCAAATCAAATAATCTATTTTTAAAAATAAAATCTAATCTTCTACTTTAAGAAATAAGAATCAAATGTTTCTTAATTCAAACCTTTCTTAATTCGAAACTTGCCTAAGTTCAAATCTTTCTAATTCAAAGCTTTCCTAAATTGAAATCTTTCCAAATTCATAACTTTCCTAAAATCAATACTTTTTTAATTTGGCACTTTCTTAAAATGGAACTTTCCTATTTTAAAACATTCATAATTCAAAACCTTCCAAAGTCCAACCTTTTCCTAAACCTTAAACTTTCTAACTCTTCCAAAATTAAATATTCAAGTCAAATCTTTTACAATCATTCCAAGTTAAGTGTTTCTAAATCAAATCAAATCCTTTCCAACCTATTCTAAATCTCATATTTCCTAACTCTAAGTTTATTAAACTCAAATCAAACTTTTCAAGTCTAAATCAAACATTCCTAATTCAATTACATGTTCTAATCTTAGGTTACCTAAACCCTAGAAATACCTAAACCCTAGTTTAACCCTAATCCTTAGTTAGGAAACTATTTTCTAAATCAAGATGATTTTTCAATTTCAATCAAGTACAAGTTTTCTTTCAAGGTTTCAACCCCTTTTTCAAGTCTAATCCTAAGTCTAGGTTCAATTTCAAATCACAAATCGATTTCAAGTCATTTATTCTAAGTTCAAATCAAACCCTTTTTCAAATCAAACTCTTTTCAAATAAATTCTGTTCAAGTCAAATATTTTCAAATCAAACTTTCTAAAAACCTAAAGTGTCTATTTTCAATCGGATTCTTGTCCGAACTACGACTGGCTTGATTTTCAAAAAGGGATACGTAGGTGTAAGAATCCCATTTTTGCCCACTTGGCAATCTCCAGTCTGACCAGACTCATACTCAAATTGCCATAGACATATTCGAGTTCAAATCAACTTTTCAAACTCAATCCAATCAATCAATCGCTTCGTGGGCCCAATAGAGGCAAAATGACCAAAATGGCCTTGTGGCATTGCTCGGTCCAATTCCAGTTGCCACGTCTTCCTAATAACGGTAAGTCCCTATTTCAACTTCAGTTCCAGTTCCAATTCCAATCCAAGTTAATCAAACTCAATTTAGCACGTCTTTCGAGAAAGTTATCCCTTAAGCAATAAGTCCATCTAGTTCGACACGTTTTTTGAGAAAACTCTTTAAAACGGTAAGTCCCTTCAAACCCGTAGACCGGGACAAGACCCTAAGTCCCCGAGATGGTAAAATGGTCCACCTTTGGCACCTACTAGCCCGCCAAATGAAGAATATCTGTTATTCGGCATGTCTTTTGAGAAAGTTGATTTCTCAGACGATAAGTCCACCTAGCAGCTTCCCGCAATTAGGTAGTCTCCGGAATGAATGCGAACTGTCAAAGTGGCTAAAACACTCGTAAAAAACACAACTGTTAGAATAGCGAAAACACTAGTAAACAAGTCGATATTGGGAATTGCTAACAAACCCCTTATGTCACGGGATTGTAAGCACCCTATTTTTGCCCGCTCGGCAATCTCCGGCCTGACCGGATTCGGTTTCCAACATCACAACACATGCAAGCTCAAGATGAGCCTTTCAATCTCCAATTCAACCAACTGGTCGCTTCTTGGGTCCACAAGGATCCGCTGGAGCCTTAAGCACCATTATTCCAGGAAGTTTTCCGGACCGGGCGGTCCCAGAAACCAACGCCATCCAGGTAGCTTCCCGAGATCGGGCGATCTCGGGGACCAACACCTCATCAAATTTCAAACGGTTCACTTCTGGCGCCTGCTAGCCCGCCAACATAGAATGTTTGTCATTTGGTAGTTCTCCAAGACCGGACGTTCTTCGAGACCAACACCACACTTCCAGGTAGCTTTCTAGGACCAGGCGTTCTCAGGAACCAACACCACCCTTACAAGTAGCTCTCTTAGAATGGGCGTTCTTAGATACTAACACCGCACAGGTAGCTTTCCGAGACCAGGCAGTCTCGGGAACCAACATCTAGGTCAACATCGGCGCCTGCTAGCCCGACTCAGTGAAAAATGACCAAACTTGCCCCTTGGGCTTCCAGGCACGTTTTGGGAAAGTTCAAAATCCCTCAAAACGATAAGTCCATCCTTTCACAATGTTGTTAAACCATCAGGCATCCCCCGCACACCATTTGGTCCAAATTCGGTCCTATTCCGACTCACTCTGGTCAAAATGACCATTTCGCCCCTGAACGACTCAACACGGCACGGACGCTGCTGAACGGCGATAAACTCTCTCAAAACCATCCCTGAACAGCCCTACACGCCTGACACAATATACCAGACCATTCCTGACCATTTCCAGCCAACTCCGGTCAAAATGAACGTTTTGCCCTTGGGAGCCAAAAACGCCCCGAAACAGCACCGGCCTTGGGGTTTTGAGCAAAGGATTTCACCGCACGCCTTTGTTTAACCCAAGGAACACCCTACAACACTAAGCTCACATGACTCGATAAAAGTTCCCTGGAGCGTCTCACAGACGCTTCGCTTAAATTGTCTTTTCTCCCGATTCCTTGATTATATCGCACCGTCAACCGACTTCAGAAACGCGTAAATCAGGAAATTCTCAAAAGCTCATCCATAGATCTTTCCATCGATACGGTTTGATCAAATAAATCACCTCCCGAAGCCCTCTATCGTACGGTGTGCAAACCATGACTTTCAGCAACCCCTGGAGCGTCTCGCAGACACTCCGCCAAGGTTGACTTTTTCTCCGATTCCCTAATCAAAACGCACCGTCAAACAACTTGAGAAATGCGTAAATTTGGAAATTCCAGAAAGTATTTCCAGAGTACTTTCCATCGGAACGATCCGATCGAATAGATTGCTTCTCGAAGGCCTCGATCACATCAAACGAAAACAGCCACTTTCGAACACCCACGGAGCGTATCACAGACGCTCCACAAAAGTGTCCTTTTTGGCACACTTCCCGAGACGATATCACTCATCTCCAAACGTAATTCAAACTTTTCAAAAACATGAAAATTCATCGGATGCACTAGGAAAACATCCCGAGTGCGACCGATTCCCTCGAAACCTTTTCGGTTGGCCCAATTATCGAGACAAAGTTTGGACAAACCTTCCCGTTGATGGAGCGTATGCTACATGCACTCAAATTTTGATCAGATCGACTGACTTTCGATCAATGGCTGAGATTTAACCAGTACACAGGGTGCCACGTGTTATTCTAGTAATGAAACAGTACCTGCGCATGTCCTACATGCGCACGGCCAAATTTTGGCCATGCGCATGTAGCACATGCGCATGGTCTGTTCCAAATTGCCTATAAATAAAGGCGTCCCCCCTTGCATATTCCAGGTCCGAAATTGATACGAAACTCTGCTGAAATCACTCCAGAAACTCGAATCTCTACATATATTCCTCCCCTCCAACACTTAGGCTAGATTCTACCTCTCCTAAGCCTATACACTTCATATACAAAGCCTCATACACACTTATACACTCCACTTAAGCCTCTCAAGCCTTCTTGAAGTCACTCAAGCTCCAATCAAGACATCCATTAAAGACTACAAGAGTGTTGAAGGCAAAAGGTGGTATCCCTTTTGCATTTGTGCTCTCCCCTACTCTTCTCTTCTCCCTCTTAGCCTACTTAGGCTATTCTCTATTTTAACTCCCATCTTCAACCCCCCTTTCTTGCATGCTTGAGCCAAGAGGGCTCTTAGATCATGCCTAGAGGAAAGCAAGTGAGAGCCACCGTGTAAGGGGACCTCTCACTAGCCTACTTTAAGATGGTATGGCCTAAGAGCCCCTTGTTTGTATGGTGAAGCCTAAAAGCCTTGTATGTGAATCATGACCCCTTGCATATTATTATTTTGATCATGTCTTGCATGCTTGGCTTCATTTTATGCTTATTGTCATGCTCCACAATGCTTACATTGCTCTTAATTTCTTGACATTTCCAAGAGTTGGCCCCTTGAAGTTTAGGATATGACTTTAGGAGTCATGCCTTAGAAAATCCCTCTCAACCCCCTAATTCATATTTTTGCATCATTGCATTTCAACTTGCGCAAAAGTTGCTTTTAAACTCCTTAATTTTCAAAGTTTCCATTCTCTCAAATTTAATGGTTGGAATGGCCCCATGGAACCCTCTCTTGAGTGGTCTCCCTTTTGTTGGCCATATGAACCCTCTCTTGATGGAATGGTTCTCTTGAAAAGTGGTTTTCAAAATCGTTCTCCAAAGATGATTTCGAAAATGCATTTTCTCCATCTTTGCATAAAAAATGATCTTCCAAAACTTACCATCATTATGTTGATTTTTGACCCTTTATACTCTTGTCAAGATAGTGGTTATAATGGCCATAAGGGAACCTTCCTTGGAATGGTCTACAATCACCATCCATATAAACCATGCTCTTGGCTAGAGTCAAAATTTTCATGGAAATGATCTTCAAAAGGGTTGTCCACCAAAGTCCCTTGCATAGCATGTTTTGTTCTTCAAAAATGCATTAAACCAATTTTCAAAACCAACTTCAAATCCAACCATAGGTTAACTTGACCCTAGTTACCAAACCCTAGGTTAACTTGACCCTAATTGCCTAACCCTAAGTTAACTTGACCCTAGTTACCAAACCCTAGGTTAACTTGACCCTAATTGCCTAACCCTAGGTTAACTTGACCCTAGTTACCAAACCCTAGGTTAACTTTACCCTAATTGCCTAACCCTAGGTTAACTTGACCCTAGTTACCTAACCCTAGGTTAACTTGACCCAAGTTATCTAACCCTAGGTTAACTTGACCCTAGTTATCAACCCTAGGTTAACTTGACTCTAGGTTAACTTGACCTTAGTTGACCAACCCTAGGCCAACCCTATTTTGGTTAATACACTTCAAGGTTCCAACTCTTGAACCCTTTTTTTTCAAATGATCATTCAAACTTTCAAGTTATCCTCATAACCTATTCCTCCAAAACCTCCTACCCCCATGATTTCAAAAACTCGACTTCGTACACTCTTCTAATGTTCTTACATTCCATCCTCAAGGCATTTCCAAAAACATTTTCAAAAGGTCACAAGCCTTAGCTGTCCCTAGCCCTCTCATGGTTAGGGATTCCAAGAACAAGTGACAAATCAAGAACAACTTCTAGGTTGTCCATGTTAAGATTCCAAACACTTAGCCATTTTCAAAAACCATTCATCAAATCATTTTAAAGTCATGGCTCCAAGGTTTTCGAAACAAGAATTCAAAAACACTTTCAAGTTCTCTTGAGTCATGCCAAAGCATTTTTCCAAAACTCCCTTAAAGTCAATCCAAAAGCATTTTCAAAACACTTCACTTCCAATTTCAAGTCAAAACTTCTAAGACCACAAAGAGTCTTCAACTTCTATAGACCTCAAAGTGTCTTAAACCCTTCCATAGACCTCAAAGTGTCTTAAACTTATCCGAAGACCTCAAAATGTCTCAAACTTTTCCAAAGACCTCAAAGTGTCTTGAGCTCTTTCAAAGACCCAAAGTGTCTTCAAACCTTCCAAAGGCCCTAATGCGCCTATCTTTCATCGGGCTCTTACCCGAACTACGAATGACCTGATACTCGCCAAATGAGATACGTAGGCAACCTAAAATGGTGCGGTCATAACTTTTATTTCAACCCCAATCCCTTTTTTAAAAATTCCAATCAACTCCAAGTTCCTATTCCAAACTCTTCCAAAACCCTCATTATTTTCAAACTTCTTCCAAAAACGTGCATCATGCATCATTCATCCAAAAAGTGAAAACTAAATCCCTTTTCCAAAGTTCTAAAGTGGATATCAAGTGGACAATGGTAACCGGTCATTCTATTGAGTAAACCAAGGGTGATTAGACATGTAGGTACCGAAAGGGCGGGGTAGGGTGATGATCTTAAGATATCTTCCCTACACGTAACCAACCCCCGAACTTTAGATTTCTATTTTCGAAAGACTAAAATGGAGTTATTTCAAAAATGGCTTAAACATTTTCAAAGGTTTCCAAATAACCTATTTTCTTAAAAACCTTATCTTAAGGGAGTTTTCAAAAAACCTTTTCAAAAACTCTAAGTTTAATCTTCGGATTAACGCTTAGTTTTAGGTGCCCTAACTCACCTTTATCAAGTTAGGTGGCGACTTTTATTATTCTAAAAAGCCCTTAGTCAAATCAATTTTCAAACCTAGTCGCACTTGTTCTTCTAGGGGGACGAGTTCTAATGACAGAGTTCCATGCTTTAGGGTCTCCGAGCCGAAAGGACCTTGGACCCCTAAAAAATCGGGGTGCGACAAGGATCAAATTTGCCTCTTGGCCGTGACACGTTTACCAAAAGACAAGATACCTTTGGAAACCAACTCATCACAAACCGTCAGAGTGATAAAAACACTCAAAACCTTGGTCAACACCAGTGCCTGTTAGCCTACTTCGGTGAAAAATGACCAAACTATCCCTTGGGCCATTTCTGACACGCTTCTCGAGAAAGTACCTAAGTCCTCAGAATGGTAAGTCCACCCTTCCAAGATCGTCCCAAAGATGATTCGGCATTTTTAAGTGCCTTCCAGTCGGTTCTGGACCAATTCCGAGACCATTCCGTTAAAATGACCATTTTGCCTCTAGGAGTCCGAGTGCCTTCAGAAACCACACCGACTCTGGGTATCAAGCCGGTAACCTCTTGAGAATGCTTCTTATAGTATTCCCGACCTTCCATTATCTTTCTGGATCATTCCGAGTCAATTCTGGCAAACCCGATGCAAAAATGATCATTTTGTCCCTAATGGGCCGGTTGCCTTTTCCAACCACACCAGCTCTGGATATCAAACTGGCCCTCCCTTGGAGCACTTTGGATAGTGTTTCCAACCTTCAAGTCCACTCATGGATTATTTCGAGTCCATTCCGGTAGTTTTCCAATCTAGTTGACCGTTTTACCCCTAATAGCCCGGTTGACAATTCCGACCTTGTTTTTCAAGTCCGTTACCCCTGGGACACTATTTCAAAGGTTACTATCCATTCCCAGCCTTCTAAACCATTCCCAGCCTTCCAGAACATTCCTGGACCTTCCGGAGTCACTCCTAGTGGAGCTAGGCTAAAAAATGCATGGTAGTCACTAAGACAGGTGCCCAAATCTTCTGCCTTATGTATCAAGGATCGAAGATATGTTTTTTGACGCCTTAAAAAGTTTCCTAAGTGGCTAGCGCCACTACTAGTGGCACTAGTAGATTTTTAAGCCCCGCGCCACTTCAACAGGCGCCAGGTCACTCTTTGATCTATAAATACAGAGCCTCTTCCTTACGTGAAAAGGGTCGGCAATCTAACTCCAGAAACTCTGTCTCTCGATATATAGCCCTTGAAAATTTTTCCAAACGCTAGTTTTCTTAGGCTTCTTCAAATCTTTGCCCCTATACACTTTAACTCTAGCATACAAACACTTAATACACACACTTATACGAGCCTCCAAGCCGACCATTGAAGAATCAAGGTGCTACAATCTCGAAGCTCTCAAAGATCAAAGCGAAGTAAAGAAAGTAAATCAAGCAAATCAAAGAAGACACAAGATTGGTTTTCTATTTACGTTTACGCAATTCCCCCCTCTCTCTTCTCTCTCCTAACCCACTTGGGTTTTTTTCTATTTTAATCCCCTATCTTCTTTCCTCCTTTATTGCATGCTTGAAACAAGGGAATCCCCAATTCATGTGTAGGAAGAATGGTTTAAAGTCATCGTGTTGGGGGCTTTTGTCTAATTTAACCTTAGACCACGTGGGTTCGGACCCCTTGATTATGTGATGAAGCCTAAACCTTGTATGTTCAGGACGTTACTTGCATTGTGCATATCATACTCATACATCTCTTCAAAATCGTTTTCTGAACTTGTTTTCAAAACTTGCATTAAAATCTTTTAAAAAACTTGCATTAAAAATCACCTCTTTCAAATTTGTTTTCAAAATCACAATCTTAAGATGATTCTAACCACTCCATGGTTAGGTTTATTTTAGGAAAGTGTTACATAAGTCTTGGGTGTAAACCTTAAAATCGATTTTGTTAAAATCACAATCCTAAGGTGATTCTAGCCATTCCATGGTTAGAGTTGCTTTAGGAAAGTGTTATATTTAAAGTGACTATCATGGTCCATATTTTTAAATCCTAGTTATTTTCAAAACCATGATCCTAGAATGGTTTTAATCTTCCTATGGTTAGAGTAGTTTTAGAAAAGTGAGATATTTTTAGACTTGTAAAAGTTCATATTCCATTCTCTTTCCAAATCACTTTTTAAAAATCTCTTTTGCAAAACCTCTTTTTTAAGCCTCTCCAAATCTCTTTTCATGCTCACTTTCTAAAATCTCGTTTTCCAATCTACTTTCTAAAATCTCCTTTTAAACTTACCTCCCTAAAAACTATTTCCAAAAATCCCTTTCCAAAAGCTCTCTTCAAAATTCTACTTTCTAAAAACACTCTTCAAGTTTCTTTCCTAGAAACTCCCTTCAAAAGATTTACTTTCCAAAATCTCCTTTTCTTGAAATCCAAGTTAAGCCCTAGAGCCAATGATTAGAAAATCCTAATTTCCACTTTCCTTTGCCGCACCCAGTCATAGCTTTCTAAAATTCTATTTTTCTACACCAAACTCTTAGGTTTCCTAAACCACTTTTTTATGTCAAATCATATTTTCTAAATCTTAGTTTTCCAAATTTCTATCCTTTCCAATTCCATATCAAATCTAGTCTTCCAACCTAGGAAACCAAATCCAATTCTTTGTTTTTCGAAACAAAATTAAATCATCTCCTTTGGAAATAGAAATCAAATCTTTCTTAATTCAATCATTTCCTAATTCTAAACTTTCCTAATGTCAAGCATTCCCAAGTTTCAAACTTTCCAATCTTTCTAAATTTAAACCTTTCCTAATTTCTAAACTTTCTAAATCTTTCTTAAATCAAACTTTTCAAATTCCAAATCTTTCTTAAATCAAACTTTCCTAATTTCAAAGTCTTTCTAAATTCAAAACCTTTCTTAAAATGAAACTTTCCTAAAATGAAACTTTCCTAATTTGGCACTTCCCTAAAACGAAACTTTCCTAAATTCAAACTTTTCAAAATTCTAAAGCTTTCCAAAGTCCAATCTTTCCTAAACTTTAACTTCTCTAAATCCATTCAAAATCAAATTCTTTCAAATCAAATCTCTTTTTCAAATCAAACTCCTTTCTAATCTAATCTTTTCAAATCAAACTTTTCAAAACCTAAAAGTGTCTATTTTTAATCGGACTCTTGTCCGAACTACAACTAACCTGATTTTCAAAATGCGATACGTAGGCAACCTTCGTAGGTGCGGTCACAATCTTTTTCAAGTTTCTATTTTCACAACCTTTTTCAAGTTTCTATTTTCATAACCTTTTTCAAGCTTCTAATTCCATGATCTATTTCAAGTTTCTAATTCAAATCTCCAATTTCAATTTCTAAAACCTTTTTTTCAATTTCAAATCAAAAGCTATCTTTTTCAAATCTATTTCCAAAATCAAATCAAGTCTTTTCAAATTTATTATCAAAATCAAATTCTTACACTTGCATATCATGCATCATGTCAAACTTCTTTTTCAAATTTCTTTTCAAAAGTGGATAGTATTGAACATATATTAATCAAATATTTCGAATGAGTGAACTTAGGGTGAATAGACATGTAGGTACTGCAAGAACGGAGTAGGGTGATGGCTTAGTGCATTTTCCCTACACATAACCAACCTCTGAACTTAGAATCACTATTTTCAAAGACCAAAATGGAGTTATTTTCAAAAAGGGCTTAATTATTTTCAAAGATTGCCAAACAACCTATTTTCTTAAAAACCCTCTCTTGTGGAAGTTTTCAAAATGTTTTTCAAAAAACCCTAAGTGTAATCTTCAGATTGTGATTAGTTTTAGGTGACCTAACTCACCTTAATCAAGTTAGGTGGTGACTCCAAAAATTTTCCAAAAGCCCTTATTCAAAATGCATTTCCAATTCAAACATAGTCACACTCGTCCTTCTAAGAGGATGAGTTCTAACGAGAAAGCACTGTGTTTTTCTCACTTGTCTTTTTTGGGTGCAAAAAATCTGGGCGCGATAGTAGGCAACTCTTATGAGTGCGGTCATAATCTTTTTCAAATTTTCAATTCCTCCATCTATTATCTATTTTCAATTTCTAAAACTTTCTTTCAAATTTCAAGTCTCCTTTTGAAATATATTTTCAAGATCAAATCTTTCTTTTAAATTTACTTTCCAAATAAAATCTTGTCCTTGCATTTGCATATCATGCATTATATAGTTCTTTTCTACAGTGGATATAATTAGACATTTATTAATTAAAGATTTTAAATGAGTGAACCTATAGTGAATAGATTTGTAGGTACTGTAAGGGCGGGGTAGGGTGATAGCTTAGTGTATTTTCCCCACACATAACCAAACTCTTAACCTAAATCGCCGTTTTCAAAGGCCAAAATGGAGTAATTTTCAAAAAGGCTTACATTTTTCCAAAGGTTTCCAAGAAACCTATTTTCTTAAAAACCCTCTTTTGAGGAAGTTTTCAAAACCTTTTTCAAAAACACTAAGTGTAATATTTGGATTGTGCCTAGTTTTAGATGACTTAACTCATCTTAATCAAGTTAAGTGGTGACTTCGAAATTTTTTCTAAAAGCCCTTAATCAAATCAATTTCCAATTAAAACGTAGTCGCACTCATCCTTCTAGGAAGATGAGTTCTAACGAGAGAGTGTCACGCCCAGATTTTTCGCACTCGAGGAATATACACACAAGTGGGAAAAACACTGTACTCTCTCATTAGAACTCACCCTCTTAGAAGAATAAGTGTGACTAGATTTGAATTGAAAATAGATTTGAATAAAGGGCTTTTGGAAAACATTTGGAGTCGCCACCTAACTTGATTAAGGTGAGTTAGGTCACCTAAAAACTAAGCACAATTCAAAAACTACACTTAGGGTTTTTGAAAACAATTTTTGAAAATACTACCTCTAGAGAGGGTTTTTAAGAAAATAGGTTGTTTGGCAACCTTTGAAAAAATTTTAAGCCCTTTTTGAAAATAAACTCTATTTTGGTCTTTGAAAACAGTGATTCTAGGTTCGGAGATTGGTTATGTGTAGGGCATACGCACTAAGCCATCACCCTACCCCGCCTTTGCGGTATCTATATGTCTATTTACCCTAAATTCACCTATGAGAGTCTTCAACTAACAAATGTCCAATCCTATCCACTTTAGACAAAGAATGTTTAAAAAGAATGATGCATGATATGCAAGTGTAAGAAAAGAGAGTTGGAAAATAGATTTGGAAATAGATTTGAAAAGAAATTGATTTGTTCTTAGAAAGAGACTCGAAAAGATAGAATTGAAATTGGAAAGTTTTGGAAATTGGAAATAGAGATTTGGAAATAGAAACTTGGAATTAGAAAAATAGATTATAGAATTGGAGATTTGAAAAAGGTTGTAGAAATAGAAGTTTGAAAAATGTTGTGACCGCACCCATAAAGGTTGCTTACGTATCCTTTTGAAGGAATCAGATCAGTCATAGTTCGGACAAGAGTCCGATAGAAAATAGAAGGTTGGATTGGAAGAAAGAGATTTTGATTGAAAAATGGATTTGATTTGAACTTAGAATAGAAGATTGAAGATTGAAATTTAGAATTTTGGAATTGAAAAGGTTGGATTTTGATTTGGAAAAATAGAACTTGGAAGAAAGATTTAGACTTGTTTTGGAAAGATGGAGGTTTAAGAAACCTAGACTTAGGAAAGAGAGGAGACTTAAGAAAAAATTTGATTTGGAAGGGTTTAAGAAAGATTCGACTTGACTCGAAAGAGTTTTAGGAAAGGTTCGAATTAGGAAAGTTCCATTTTAGGAAAATGTCACTTTAGGAAGGTTCCATTTTAGGAAAGTTTTGGTTTAGGGAAGTTTCAAATTAGGAAAGTCTCATTTTTGGAAAGTTTCGTTTTAGGAAAGTTTCAATTTAGGAAAGTGTTGGATGAAGAAAGTTTCAAAGTAGGAAAGTTTTAGATTTGGAAAGATTTGAAGTTTAGGCAAGTTTAGAATTTTAGAAATATTCAAAGTTTGAGTTTTAGAAATTTTTAAAATTAGGAAAGGTTTTGAGTTTAAGAAAGGTTTGAAAACTTAGATTTGGAAAGTTAAGATTTGGAAAGGGATAGAAATAAGAAAGGAGTTGAATTAGGAAAATTTTGGAAGTTTAAAGTTTACAGAAAGATTTAAAAGTTTAGGTTTAGGAAATCTAAGGTTTAGGAAAGTATTAAATTAGGAAAGAGTTGAATTAGGAAAGATTTAGACTAGGAAGGGTTAAGATTCCTATTTCCTAAAACAAATGATTGGATTTTATTTCTAAAAAGAGATGTTTTGATTTTGTTTCCAAAAATGGAGGATAGGTTCTAGTTTCCTAAATGGGAAGATTGGGTTAGTTTCCTAAAGGGAATATTGGATTTGGCATGAATTTTGAAAGATGGAGTTTTTAAAATCTTAGTTTTGGGAAGACTATAGTTTTGATGTAGAAAAGAGGTTTTGAAAATATACATAGTTTTGATGTAGAAAATAAGAGGTTTTGGGAACCTAGGTTTTGAGGCCAAAATAAGGGATTAGAAATCATAGTTTTTGAAAGGAAAATTAAGGTTTCCTAAACGTGGGTTCTAGGATTTAACTTGGACTCTAAGGAAAGAGTTTTTGGAAAGTGGGTTTTTTGGAAAGAGGGATTTTTAGAAGGAAATCCTAGAAAGGAATTTCTAGAAAGTGAATTTTGAAAAGAGAGAGTTTTTGGAAAGACATCATAGTGAGGAGTTTTTAGAAAGAGATTTTTGGGAAGAGTTGTTTAGGAAGGAAACGTAAGGAGCGTCTTTGGAGAGTGAACTTTGAGAAAAGCGTTTTTGGAAATGAGTTTTTAGGAAAGATGTTTTTGGAAAGAGATTGTTGGAAAGGAGTTTTTGAAAAACAATTTTGGCAAGGAGATTGGAGAGATTTTTCTAAGAAGAAAACCTAGGGAGTGTTTTTAGGAAAGGAATTTTGAAAAGGGTGTTTTGGAAAGGAGTTGAAAAGACAGTTTTTGAAAAATAGATTTTTGGAGGGAGTTTTTGAAAATAACTTTGGAAAGAAGAGTTTTAGGAAAGCATGTTGAAAAGGAGGGTTTTAGAAAGAGATACTTTTGAAAAGAGAGTTTTTAGAAAGTATAAAAATGTCTCACTTTCCTAAAGCGATTATAACCATAAGAAGGCTAAAACCACTTTAAGAAAGTGGTTTTGAAAACAACAAGGATTTGAAAATATGGACCATATTAGTCACTTTAAATGTAACACTTTCCTAAAGCAACCCTAGCCATGGAAATGCTAGAATCACCCTAGGATTGTGATTTTGAAAACAAGTTTTAGAAAGGAAGGTTTTGATGCAATTTTGAAAACAAGTTTAATGCAAGTTTGGAAAACGAGTTTGAAAACGATTTTTGGAAGAATGCAAGATAATGATATACACAATGCAAATTGGGGTCGTGAACATACAAAGTTAAAGGTTTCACCACATAATCAAGGGGGTCGAACCCACGTGGTCTCCGGTTAGACTAAAAGAAAGCGCTCGACACGGTGACTCTCCAATAGCCTAATCCTACACATGGACTGAGAATTCCCTTGTTTCAAGCATGCAAGAAGGGGGGGAAGAGAATGAGGGATTAAAATAGAAGAAAACCCAAGTGGGTTAGGAGAGAGAAGAGAGAGGGGGAAGTGCAGAAACTTAAAGAGAAAGCCTACCGTATGTCTTATTTACTTCTCTTAGCTTAGCGCGCTTTGCTTTTCTTCGATCTTCGCTTCATTTCAGTCTTGATCTTTGAGGACTTGTCTTTGGTCTTCAAAGCTTCATAGTTGCAGCAATCCAAGTCTTCAATGGAGGATTGGAGGCTAGGGTATAAGTGTATGAGAGTGTATGAGTGTATAAGAGGCTAGGGTTTGTATATGGTGGCTAGGGTTTGGAAAACCTAGAAGAGCTAGGGTTTAGGGAGGCTATGAGCTCTGTATATCGAGTATTAGGGTTTTTAGACTGAGTTTACAGACCTCTTTCACGCTGGAGGGGGCTCTGTATTTATAGAGATAGGATAGACCTAGCGCCTGTTACAGTGCCACCAGGGCAAATTTCCTCCTAGTGGCACCAGGCCATTTTTTGGCTTGGCCCCAGGGCAAATTTCCTCCTAGTGGCGCTAGGCCATTTTTTGGCTTAGCGCCACTACTAGTGGTGCCAGTAAGTTAGGAAATTTTGTTAAGTCGGCAAGCAGCGTATCTTGAGAAGATTTGGGCGCCTGTACTAGAGACTACCATGTAATTTTTAGCCAGGCTTCACTAAGAGTGACTCCGAAAAGCCCGGGAAGGACTTAAAGGACCGGGAAGGGCCTAGAAGGCCAGAAAATGACAAGAACACTTCAAACAGTGTCCCGGAGGTAGTGGACTTGAAAAAGGATAACAAGAATTGTCAGAAGGGTTGACCAGGCCATTAGGGGCAAAACGATCAACTAGATCGGAAAGCTTCCGAGACGGACTCAGAATGTCCCGAAAAAAGACTCGAGATTTAGAAACATTATTCCTAATATTCTGAGGAGGCTATCAGTTTGATATCCAAAGCCGGTGTGGTTAAAAAAGGCGACCGGCCTGCTAGGGGCAAAACGGTCATTTTGCACTGAGTTTGCCGGAACTGACTCGGAATGATCCAGAAAGATAATGGTAGGTCGAAAATACTATATAAAGAATTCTCAGGAGCTTACCAGTTTGATACCCAGAGCCGATGTGGTCAGAAAAGGTGACCGGGGCACTAGGGGCAAAACGGTCATTTTGCACCGAATTTACCAGAACTGACTCAGAATGATCCGGAAAGATAATAAAAGGTTGAGAACACTATAAGAAGCACTCTCAAGAGGTTACCGGTTTGATACGTAGAGTCGGCGTGGTCCCCGAGGCGTTCGGATGCCTAGGGGCAAAATGGTTATCTTGACCGAAAAGTCTCAAAATTGGCCCGAAACTGACCAGAAAGCATCTAATCGTGCTGGATTGCTTTTAAGACAATCTTGGAAGGGTGGACTTACCATTTTGAGGACTCAGGAGTGTTCTCGAGAAACGTGCTGAAAATGGCCCTAAGAGCAGTTGGGTCATTTTTCACCGAAGTGGGCTAGCAGGCACTAGTGTTGACCTGAGTTTTGAGTATTTCCCCCACTCTGACGGTTGCGATGTTTACGAGTATTTCCGCTACTCTGACGGTTCGTGATCATTCCCGAGACTACCTAATCTTGGGAAGCTGCTAAAGGGACTTAGCGCTTGAGAAGTCAACTTTCTCGGAAGGCATGCCTGAAACGGATATTTTTACATTGGCGGGCTAGTAGGCTCCAAAGGTGGACCGTTCGACCATCTAGGGGACTTGGGGTCTCGTTCCGATCGACAGGTTTAAAGGGGCTTACCATCTTTAGAAAGACGTGCCTGATTTAGAATTTGGAAAGGGATCTTATCATCTTCGGAAAGACGTGCCTGATTTGGAATTAGAAAGGGGACTTACCGTCTTTGAAAAGATGCGCCTGTTGGAATTGGAAATCGGACTTACTATCTTCGGAAAGACGTGCCTATGGGAATATGGAAAGGGGACTTACAGCCTTTGGAAAGACGTGCCTATGGGGAGATGGAAAGGGGACTTATTGCCTTCAGAAAGACGCGCCTATGGAAATATGGAAAGGGGACTTACCGCCTTCGGAAAGACGTGCCTATTGGAATTGGAAACGATAATGACCCCTATGGGCATTTTGGTCATTTTGCCTCTATTTAGGCCTGGTGGGCCCGCGAAGCGATGGATAGACGGGATTAGACTTAGAGAGTTGATTTCGATTAGAATATGTCCATACTGACTTGAGTACAAGTCTGGACAGACCATAGACTACCGAGCGGTAAAAAATGGGGTGCTTACAGCTACCCCTCTTTTTCTGTCTTCGCTTATCAAAGAGAAAAAATGATAGAGTAAGAGTCTCATGTTGATCGCAAGGCAGTCGGAGGGACGGACTTTAGGAATTTTTCGACAACGGGGGTTTGAAAATGGATATTAGGCCCAAAGGCCTTCGAAAATGAGTTTTGGCCAGAAAAATGCAAAGTGCCTAGAATTTGGAAACTAGCGCCACTAGGAGTGACGCCTTTGGCAAAAAAGGCTTGGCACCTCTGCTAGTGGCGCCAGGCTTGGAATTAAAACCAGAAAAATTCTGGTTCGAATATTTGCGGTATTTGGAGAGTTTTTTTTGAAACGTTGGGAGTGTTTGTGGAGAAACTAACTTGAACCTTGAAGGAGCACTTCTTGGAAATCACGAGTGATTACCAGAAGGAGACCACATCGCCGGAAAAGTCGCCGATAGAGAAGATTTCGCCGGAGAACTCCAAAAAGTGAGTTTTCAAATTTTTATTGATTTTGATGTGTAGAATTTTGTTTGAATCATGTGAATAATAGAAATTAATGTTTTGATATGTTTTGAACATTATGGTGATTTTATTTTTGCATTTTGGCGCTTGTTTGATTGAATTTGAGTGATTTTACGTGATTATGTGAAGTGGGTTTTCTGGGAGAATAAGGGATTTATTCCTACAGGCTTGGGCATTGCGTTTTTTGGCTAGATTTTTGTGCAATGTGCCTTAGAAAAATGTGTTTAACAACCGTGTGAGGTTTCGAAATTTTTTGAAAACTCAGTGAATATTTGATATTTTGAAAAATAGAAAAATACTTAGAAAACTAGGAAAATTGAGAAAACTCAGGAAATTGATGAAATTTTTAGAGTTTGAAATTTTGAAAAATGTAGGAATATTTTAGAAAACATTTGAAATGATTTTGAGAAATTTTAGGATAACTTTGAAAACCATTGATTTATTTGAAAAATAAAACATGTGTTTTGAAAATTTTAAAAATTCAAAAAGTGTGTGTAACGTTGATGTTATATGATTGTAAAGTTGTGAAGTGCACGGTTTGTGTTTTGTGTTGATGTTATGGGTGTTGTAGGGGCCATTTTTAAACAAAACTTTGCCGAAATCTTTAGAAACTAGGGAAAGAGTTGAAAAATGTTTAGAAATAAAATCTTTTTGAAGGAAAAAGCCAGAAAACCTTTGAGATTTGATTTGAAGTTGGAAAATCAAAAGGTGTAGGAAATTTTTTTTTTTTTTAACTTATCATTTGAAATCTTTTTATTTATTTTTTTGTGTTTGTTGTTTATTTTATTTTACTTTATTATGTTATTATCTATCTGCATGCACCATATATTAACACTTCTTACCTTGGCTTACCTTTTCAGGATGGCAGATGAGGGTGGTGATGGTTCTGAGAGGAGACGACACTCGGGGAACGCTGCTCGTACAGATTACACCAGGGATTCCAGTCGATCTAGAGGTAGTCGACGATCTACCGGACGGTCCTCCTCCAGTCAGAGCGGACAGGGGAGTAGGCCACCTGTCGACCCCTTTCCTCCAGTTGAGTAGGCCTTCGCGGAGGAGATTGGTGCTGAGGAGGAGGTACCGGGCCTTGGGGATCAGGTGACCGGTTATAGGAGAGCCTCCTCCAGACATAGGCAGACGGATGCTAACTTGGGAGACCTGGAGGTACCGGACATCCCACAGCTCAGGGACCTTGCTTATCACCCCAGCGTATATTCCAGACAGCTTTTGCCCCCTCCTCGAGTACACACAGCTTTTAGAGGGGTTGTTCATTAGGTCTTTGTGACTATGCAGCGAGTTGCCCCATCATATCGTGCCTTCTTGGCCGAGATTGAATTTGAAGCCTTCATGGGATTACAGGCTAACTGCCTGAACCGGCATTTGGTAATGGCACTGGTTGAGCTGTGGTTTGGAGAGAGCGGGACCTTCCATTTTGTCGGCTTTGAGTTAGGTCCCGTTTTCGTGGATTGGGCAATCATCACAAAGCTTTCCTTCGTTGGTCGGCGGATCACTTTACAGTCAGTCAGTAGAGACGAGGCATGCATTCTGCTGGACTTGCCTCCTCCCGAGCATTCTGTCTTCCCAGTCTCTTGGCTCAGTCAGGATGACCGTACCTTTGCTGCTAAGCCATTGCCTGCCAGGCGAGACATTATGAGACGGCGACTTGTTTTGTACATCATCTTTAGCTGCTTCTGCAACAACAACAAGTCGCTTGTGCCTTTTCAGTTGGAGAGTATAGTAGCTGATCTTAGGGCTCTGTTTAAGCTGGATTGAGGGTCCTTCTCCTTTGGCTGCTCCCTTCGGTCGATGCGGGTTTGGACTTCCTCCCGTTGGGGCAGCATGACTAGTTTCTGGCCCTTTCTTGTCTGGTGGAGCTATGAGTACCTGCCTGTCCGTCACCCTACAGTTGTCGAGGACAACCTTTATCCTCGAGCTTTGAGGTGGGCTCGTGACCGGGTAGCCAGCGATCGGAGATTACTGATTTTGTGACGTTCTGGGCTAACTTGGAGCTGATTGAGGCGAGGGATGTGACTTGGCGGCCCTTCATTGGATCAATTCATTATGAGACAGTCCGATACTTAGTCCCGTTGTCCTTGTCGAGGGCTGCTTTTCTTAGTGATGACACTTGGGAGTCCTATCTCGGAGAGCGACATTGGTGGCAATTTCATGAGGAGTTCCAATCAGCAGGAGCTCTGCTAGAGTATATGTTTGGGGCCTTAGTGGCGGGAGTGCCTATCCCCTATCAGGAGCTGCAACGGGGTGCCGAGTTCTTGCTTCCTCCAGATACAGACTATGCTGCACATTTCGGGGCTCATTCTATCGGAGCCTTCACCCGATTTGAGGTAGTAGTTGGCGGATACGCTGTGGGCCAGGAAGTGGTTGACTTGTGGCACCGAGCCGGAGGATATGTGCCCTAGGCTGAGTTTACTACTGTGAGGGATCAGAGGGATCGATACTAGACAGAGCGAGATTAGTATCAGGCAAAGGTGGCTTCCTTGACGGCTCGGATAACTCAAATGGGAGGTGGCGGGGTATGTCGTCTTTTCTCCCCTTCTTTTTGCTCTACTGTTGCTTAGTTCTTATTTCATGGGGTTGATTTCGGTTCTATCTTCTGTACAGGATGCTGGTGCTTCGAGTAGTTATCCGCCTCCTCTGATGCCGGGTTTCGGGGATTTCGATCCAAATGACAATAACTTTGACCTTTGATAGTTGCCCTTGTAAAGACTCTGATCTGCTTTTGCCCCTATTCCTGAGATGTATTTATGTTAGACAGTTTTATTTTGTAAGTTTTGTACAAAGATGGATATTTAGGGCATTTAGATGCATGGATAGGCAAAGACATTTATGATTGATTTTTTTTTCTTACTAAGTATATGATCCGATGCATGTGTAGAAATGATGATGTTGTGTATCTATTACATGAGTTGATGTTGGTGACTTCTATTTTTACATGGAGTTATGTCCTATGCGAAGCTCATGTGAATTTTATTTTTATTTTTATTTTATTTTATTTATTATTTTTTTTATGCATATATTAGAAATACATTAACTAACAGATTGACAAGGGGTGTTCTCAAACACAATATCCTTGGAATGGTAACTCCTTTCTTTTCGGGAGTCTGGCCTCTCCTCTTGCTCGTACCTTGATTGGATGATAGCATTTCGTACCTTTCTCAACCTTTTGATCGCCTCCGACTCTCTGCCTCGGGGTTAGTGTATATGATTATTGGGCTAAAACTCTCGACTCTCGGAGTTTTAGCAACAGCTTACCCGACCTTCAGCAGAGCGATAAGCGGCTAGTCCTTTTAATCCAAGGAGACTTTGTTTGGGACCGTAATGTAGGCTAGGTTATGGGGTTTCAGAAACAATGGGATATGCATGCTCAAATTTGATATCGTTTTCAGTAGGGTCTAGATCCATGCCATCCTTGACTAATTTTCAGTAGGGTTAGTGTCCTTCTTTAGCTTCGGCAGCGTATCCAGCTCATTTAGATCAAGCAATCCGTTTTCAATCAGAGTGGACTTTAGTAGGGTTGTAATGTAGGCTATGGTTTCAGGGTTTTGCAAGAAAGGGTAAAGGCCCGAACCTATTGTTTCTACTGGGTTTCTTTGTAACCTAGGATCACCTTTAAATTTCCTTCTTGCTTTTGACTATATACTTCTCAGGGTGAAAATGACTCTTTTCTTTCACCTTTTCCATATGCTTTTTGAGAGAAACATGACTCCCTTCTCTTTCGATCTTCTTATTATGCTTTTCAAAATGACTCAATCATGGTTTTTTTTTTTTTCGGCCTCTTGCCCCTTGGCAACTCTTTTCCTATGCTTTGTCCTTTTTATCTTTTTTTCTTTTTGTGGAACAAGTAATTCTTCAACCCTTTTTCCTTAGACCTTTTCCTTGGCAGTTCAATCCAGCCCAATGTGGGCGGTGATCCCTAGGTTGAGGTTTTCTCGAAAAGGATAAATGGCCCAATGGGTTTGGCAAGGGGTTGCTTTTAACTGTATGGGGAATGAAATAAGGGCCTCTCTTCACTTTGAATTAGATTGCTTGATCTATAGAGCTTTCGATACTATCCTAAGCATGATAGAGGTGGATACCATTCCTAGAGTTTTCAACTATTGTCTGCCCTAGTGTGGGGAGGACAGTCTTAGATTGGGGTTGATAAAGAAAATTTTCGCTTTCCACGAGGCTCTAAGGGTTAAACAAAGGGAAAATAAACACTTGTTCTTTGACATAGGGAAATGAAAGGCGGCTCCTCTTCATTTTGATAATCTGACCACGCATCGCTTAACTTCAGTGTCTTGCAAGTGTTGCCTTTGGGTAGTTTCCTCACTCATCCTTATACTCTCTCTCTCTCTCTGTGGAAAGCTGATCATTTGGTGAGTGGTTAACTCATGATATCATCCCTTCAAGTCAAATCATTCCAAAAGATAAACCATGCCTCTTGCGTAAAAAGTAGTTACCATTCACAAGAGACATATAAGATAGCAGCAGTGAATAAAAAGACTTAATCATTCTATAATATCAGAGAAAAGCATATAGTTCTTATTTGAAAGAGAAAGAAATGTAGATATCAATTTAAGACGAAAAGGTAAAGGGATAGAAAGAAAGTGGGTGAAACACCCCTCCCTTGTACGCTCTTAAAGGGAACCCGTTTCAGTAAGGCTTTGGAACAATGCCCACATCTTCGATGCTCATTCGCGACCCAGATCCTTGGCCAAGGCGAAATAGGCAAAGGCTTCTCCTAGAGCTCTGAAGATGTTGACGTTACTGCCGCGGCTATCAACCTCCTTCTTATTTTTTGCAATGGGTTCTTCTGTAAACAAGGTGACTAGCTCACCCTCTTCTAACTCGAAGGGTTCGATTTGCACTCTTGGCTTCTTTAACCCCCATCTCATTTCTTCATAGTTGTACTCAGTTGTGGGCCAAGGGTTCTCTAGTAAGTGACATTCCGCTGCGGCATACTTTGGATGCAGAAACTCAGCGCCCCATCCATCAACAGCCATGTTCTCAGCAAGCTCATCTTCTGGAAACATTGGCTCCTCAACGGGCCAGTCAAAAGCATTAGGCACCTCATCAGGGTTATGGAGATAAATTGGGCACAATGGGAGATCCTCCTCCCAGTCATCTTCTTCATCGGTCTCCCAATCGTCCTCTCATAATCTTCGGCCTCGGGCTCGTTGAACTCTCCATTGCCTTCCATTTCTACTAGTATCATGTTGATGGTGTGATCCGGTAAAGGGTTAGTGGTCACATTGGGGGTTGGAGTGGGTTGTACTGGCTGCAGATCAATGGTCTTATTGTCAATCAAGTCTTGGATTTTGTGCCTGAGAGCGAAGTAGCTTTCGGTGTCGTGCCCTTGGCCGCCTGAATGGTATTCGAATGTAAGGGTGGCATTAAAGGTTGGGGGCAGAGGGCTTGAAAATGGGCGAGCAGGTATGGGCTTCAGGATATTGTTCTTAAGCAAGTTATGGTAGGCCTTAGTTTGAGTGCAGGCTAAGGTGTCGAAGGTACAGATGCGTCGAGCAGGTCTATTAAAGTTGGGTCATGCCCCAACGGGGCCATAGTTAGAGGTTGGAACAGGCATTGTTAAGGTGGGCAAGGGCAGGATAGGGTGTGATTGTAGTGGTGGACGGTATTGGGGTGGTTGGCTAGGCAAGATGGCAGACACTTCACTTTCCTTCCTGATTGTTCCCTTTGTAGTAGCCACTCTCTTGGCTATGTTGGCGGTACTTTCTGCAGTCTTGGCGTAGGGGTCCGTAATTCTCCTAGTCTTGAGGCCGTTTTCTATCATTTTCCCTTGCATGATGAGCTCGGAGAAGCTTTTCCCTACAATTGTGCAGAGCTTCTCATAGTATATACCTTGAAAAGTGTGTGCAAATGGTTTTATGTACTCCTTCTCTTCCAATGGGGGATTGACTTGTGCGGCAGCTTTTCTCCATCTCAAGGAACACTTCTTGAAGCTCTTCTTTTCACCCTTGCACATAGTCATCAAGGACCATCAGTCAGAGGTGAGATCAATATTATGACGTTATTGGGCTTTGAATGCATTGACCAGCTCAAACCAAGTTGTGATCTTCCTTAGGTCTAGACGAGCAAACCATTGTAGAGCAGACCCCGTGAGGCTGTGTTGGAATAACTGTATGAGGAGCTTCGGATCGTTGCTGTGACCACTTAGCGCTCCAGCATAGAGACAAAGATGAGCAACGGGGTTACCAGTGCTGTTAATATGGACTCGTCCTCTTCAGCATTGATCCCTTTGGCATCTTCCTTATTCTTTCCTGCATTGTCAGACTGAAGCATGATCTTTGGATTAGCGGGTTCGAGGTCCTTTGATGAAGTCATGGATGATGATGGGACTGCAGCAGAATCTTTCATAGCCATAGTTTGAATGAGTTTGAGCATCTCATCCATGTTGGTCCTCATTTCGTTGACCTCTTCTTGAGAAACTTGAGACGATTCTTCAGGATTAGCAGCCATCAGTGATGCTCTTTACCGGGTGATAGTGGGATCCCTAGGTGGATGTTGCCTCTTCTTGGCAGCAATGTTGGCTCAGTGCAGGGTGATCTCTGTAAATAAAAAGAAAGAAAGAAAAAGACAAAAGCACAAATCGCAAGTCGGTTTTTGGTTTTTAGAGAGCTTTATGCGATGCATGTCCTAGGGTGCCCCTCTTTAGAGGGTAGACTATACATAGTGCATTGGCTCACTTTTAGAGGTAGGAGATTTGCTCCTCTATACAGATACCTTACCGTCAAGTGGGAACCTTTCCTTCGTTCATGCATTTATTTACTCACTCATTTACGGAAAATAAGAAATACATTTAACTTCGGGTTTAATATACAAAAGAATTGAAATACATTTTAAACAGGGTGAGAGGGAACATGTTCCCTTGGGGGTTCCACTTATCTAATTTTACAAAGGACATCCTAAACTACTCTTGAGTCTTCGGATTTGCCTTCATTGGATTTGATGTCGAGAAGGTCGCTAAGAGACCTTGTTGATCGATTGCCCCTTGTCTTCTTGACAATCCTATCTCCATGAGCATAGAGGGATTGGGGCCCCTCTTATGAATTGAATTGATGTGTGTGCCATGAGTCCTTCGGGTTACGTGGGAACCCTTAGGGTTTAGGTAGGCTTAATGCAAGGGAGAGTGAGCTAGGTGTCATTCTCGATGGGTTGATCATATGCATGAGGATGCAGTGACATGAGTTACTTGGAACTATTGTCTTGACATGGGATATTGAATGCATGAACATGGGTATGCAAAGAGTATAAGGAAAGAGAATGCAATAGCAAGGTAAACGTGCATACATGAGCAGTTAGACAGACATTATAACAGTATGAATACAGTCAGTATAACAGCAGGAATAGATAGGTATAAATGAAAGTAAGAGCAGTCGCCCTTTCCTCCATGGTTTTGGAAAACGGTGCACATGTCTTAAATTCGGCTGAGGTTCGGCTATGCATGGTGTCTATATGAGCATGAGGTTAAGGGTTGACTAATGCGTTCTAAAAAGGCTTAGTCCCCGGATCTTCAAACCTAAGCCCACTCCCCGAGGTGGTGCCATGATCGGTTGGTGATCTGAGCGGGGGAACCATCAAGAGGCCGTAGGCAAAGAAACTGACACAGCATCTTGCCCACAACCAATATACCGTTCCCCCTTTCTAACTAGAAAGAACATATCAGGGTAAAATGCAAGTATGTAGAATGCAGGTGCACATGTAGTGTGTGTGTGATTTTTGAATAAATGCAAGATAATATGAATAAATGCATGTTTTTTTTTTTTTTTGTTTGAAAACAATTTTGAAAATTTGGTTTTGCAAATTTAAAGTAAATAGGATTGAACAAGTTAATTGAAGAGTCTACATAGGTGAAGGGTAAAAGACATGACTAACGTCCTAACCCTCTAAGTGTCCCTAGTGGAGTTGCCAGCTGTCGTGCCCAAATTTTTCGCACTCGAGGAATACACACACAAGCAGGAAAAACACTGTACTTTCTCGTTAGAACTCACTCTCCTAGAAGAATGAGTGCGACTAGGTTTGAATTGAAAATAGATTTGAATAAAGGGTTTTTGGAAAACATTTGAAGTTTTCTACCTAACTTGATTAAGGTGAGTTAGGCCACCTAAAAACTAAGCACAATCCAAAAACTACACTTAGGATTTTTGAAAACGATTTTTGAAAATACTACCTCTAGAGAGGGTTTTTAAGAAAATAGGTTATTTGGCAACCTTTGGAAAACTTTTAAGCCCTTTTTGAAAATAAACTCTATTTTGGTCTTTGAAAACAGTGATTCTAGGTTCGGAGGTTGGTTACGTATAGGGAAGACGCACTAAGTCATCACCCTATCCCGCCCTTGCGGTACCTACACATCTATTTACCCTAAATTCACCTATGAGAGTCTTCAACTAACAAATGTCCAATCCTATCCACTTTAGACAAAGAATGTTTAAAAAGAATGATGCATGATATGCAATTATAAGAAAAGAGAGTTGGAAAATAGATTTGGAAATAGATTTGAAAAGAAATTGATTTGTTCTTAGAAAGAGACTTCAAAAGATAGAATTGAAATTGGAAAATTTTGGAAATTGGAAATAGAGATTTGGAAATAGAAACTTAGAATTAGAAAAATAGATTATAGAATTGGAGATTTGAAACAGGTTATGGAAATAGAAGTTTGAAAAATGTTTTGACCGCACCCATGAGGTTTGCCGACGTATTCTTTTGAAGGAATCAAGTCAGTCGTAGTTCAGACAAGAGTTCGATAGAAAATAAAAGGTTGGATTGGAGGAAAGAGATTTTGATTAAAAAATGGATTTGATTTGAACTTGGAATAGAAGATTGAAGATTGGAATTTAAAATTTTGGAATTGAAAAGGTTGGATTTTGATTTGAAAAAATAAAACTTGGAAGAAAGATTTAGATTTATTTTGGAAAGATGGAGGTTTAAGAAACCTAGACTTAGGAAAGAGAGGAGACTTAAGAAAAAATTTGACTTGGAAGGGTTTAAGAAAGATTCGACTTGACTTGAAAGAGTTTTAGGAAAGATTAGATTTAGGAAAGGTTCGAATTAGGAAAGTTTCATTTTAGGAAAGTGTCACTTTAGGAAGGTTCCGTTTTAGGAAAGTTTTGGTTTAGGGAAGTTTCAAATTAGGAGAGTCTCATTTTTGGAAAGTTTCGTTTTAGGAAAGTTTTGGTTTAGGGAAGTTTCAAATTAGGAGAGTCTCATTTTTGAAAAGTTTCGTTTTAGGAAAGTTTCAATTTAGGAAAGTGTTGGATTAAAAAAGTTTCGAATTAGGAAAGTTTTAGATTTGGAAAGATTTGAAGTTTAGGGAAGTTTAGAATCTTAGAAAGATTCAAAGTTTGAGTTTTAAAAATTTGTTGAAATTAGGAAATGTTTTGAGTTTAAGAAAGGATTGAAAACTTAGATTTGGAAAGTTAAGATTTGGAAAGGGATGGAATTAAGAAAGGAGTTGAATTGGGAAAGATTTGGAAGTTTAAAGTTTAGGGAAAGATTTAAAAGTTTAGGTTTAGGAAATCTAAGGTTTAGGAAAGTACTAAATTAGGAAATAGTTGAATTAGGAAAGATTTAGACTAGGAAGGGTTAAAATTCCTATTTCCTAAAACAAATGATTGGATTTTGTTTCTAAAAAGAGATGTTTTGATTTTGTTTCCAAAAATGGAGGATAGGATCTAGTTTTCTAAATGAGAAGATTGGGTTAGTTTCCTAAAGGGAAGATTGGATTTGGCATAAATTTGGAAAGATGGAGTTTTTAGAAATCCTAGTTTTGGGAAGACTATATTTTTGAGGTAGAAAAGAGGTTTTGGAAATATACATACTTTTAATGTAGAAAACAAGAGATTTTGAGAACCTAGGTTTTGAGGTCAAAATAAGGGATTGGAAATCATGTTTTTGGGAAGGAAAATTAGGGTTTCCTAAACGTGAGTTCTAGGATTTAACTTGGACTCTAAGGAAAGAGTTTTTGGAAAGTGGGTTTTTTAGAAAGAGGGATTTTTAGAAGGAAATCCTAGAAAGGAATTTTTAGAAAGTGAATTTTGAAAAGAGAGAGTTTTTGGAAAGACATCATAGTGAGGAGTTTTTAGAAAGAGATTTTTGGGAAGAGTTATTTAGGAAGAAAACGTAAGGAGCGTCTTTGGAGAGTGAACTTTGAGGAAAGCATTGTTGGAAAGGAGTTTTTAGTAAAGATATTTTTGGAAAGAGATTGTTGGAAAGGAGTTTTTAAAAAACAATTTTGGAAGGGAGATTGGAGAGAGTTTTCTAAGAAGGAAACCTAGAGAGTGTTTTTAGGAAAGAAATTTTGAAAAGGGTATTTTGAAAAGGAGTTGAAAAGACAATTTTTGAAAAATAGATTTTTGGAGGGTGTTTTTGAAAACAACTTTGGAAAGAAGAGTTTTAGGAAAGCATATTGAAAAGGAGGGTTTTAGAACGAGATATTTTTGAAAAGAGAGTTTTTAGAAAGTATAAAAATATCTTACTTTCCTAAAGCGATTCTAACCATAAGAAGGCTAAAACACTTTAAGAAAGTGATTTTCAAAACATCAGGGATTTGAAAATATGGACCATATTGGTCACTTTAAATGTAACACTTTCCTAAAGCAACCCTAGCCATGAAAAGGCTAGAATCACCCTAGGATTGTGATTTTGAAAACAAGTTTTAGAAAGGAAGGTTTTGATGCAATTTTGAAAACAAGTTTAATGCAAGTTTTGAAACGAGTTCGAAAACAATTTTTGGAAGAAAGCAAGATAATGATATGCACAATGCAAATTGGGATCGTGAACATACAAGGTTAAAGGCTTCACCACATAATCAAGGGGGCCGAACCCACGTGGTCTCCAGTTAGACTAAAAGAAAGCCCCCGACAGGGTGACTCTCCAATAACCTAATCCTACACATGGACCGGGAATTCCCTTGTTTCAAGCATGTAAGAAGGGGGGGAAGAAGATGAGGGATTAAAATAGAAGAAAACCCAAGTGGATTAGGAGAGAGAAAAGAGAGGACGAAGTGCAAAAACTTAAAGAGAAAGCCTACCGTTTGTCTTGTTTACTTCGCTTGGCTTAGAGCGCTTTGCTTTTCTTCGGTCTTCGCTTCACTTCAATCTTGATCTTTGAGGACTTGTCTTTGGTCTTCGAAGCTTCGTAGTTGCAGCAATCCAAGTCTTCAATGGAGGATTGGAGGCTAGGGTATAAGTGTATGAGAGTATATGAGTGTATAGGAGGCTAGGGTTTGTGTATGGTGGTTAGGGTTTGGAAAACCTAAAAGAGCTAGGGTTTAGGGAGGCTACGAGCTCTGTATATCGAATATTAGGGTTTTCAGACTGAGTTTCCAGGCCTCTTTCATGCTGGAGGAGGCTTTGTATTTATAGAGATATGATAGACCTGGCGCCTGTTGCAGTGGCGTTAGGACAAATTTCCTCTTGGCACCACTAGGAGTGGCACCAGGCAATTTTTTTTCTTGGCACCACTACTAGTGGCGCTAGCAAGTTAGGAAAGTTTGTTAAGTTTGCAAGCAACGTATATTGAGAAGATTTAGGCGCCTGTACTAGTGACTAGCATGCAATTTTTAGCCTGGTTTCACTAGGAGTGACTCTGGAAAGTCCGGGAAGGACTTTAAGGACCGAGAAGGGCCCGAAAGGCTGAAAAAGGATAGGAACACTTATAATAGTGTCTTGGAGGTAGTGGACTTGAAAAAGAATGACAAGAATTGTCAGAAGGGTTGATCGGGCCATCAGGGGCAAAACGGTCAACTGGATCGGAAAGCTACCAGGACAGACTCAGAATGTCCCGGAAGAAGACTCGAAATTTAGAAACATTATTCAGAATGTTCCCAGGAGGCTACCAGTTGGATATCCAGAGCTGGTGTGGTCAAAAAAGGCAACCGGCCCACTAGGGGCAAAACTTTTATTTTGCACCAGGTTTGCCTGAACTGACTCGGAATGATCCGGAAAGATAATGAAAGGTCGGGAATACTATATAAAGCATTCTCGGGAGGTTACCGGTTTGATACCCAGAGCCGATGTGGTCAGAAAAGGCGACCGGCCCACCAGGGGCAAAATGGTCATTTTGCACCAGATTTACCGGAACTGACTCGGAATGATCCGAAAAGATAATAGAAGGTTGAGAACACTATAAGAAGCACTCTCGGGAGGTTACCGATTTGATACCTAGAGCCAGCGTGGTCCCCGGGGCGTTCGAATGCCTAACGGCAAAATGGTCATCTTGACCGGAAAGTCTCGGAATTGGCCTGAAACTGACTAGAAGGCACCTAATCATACCGGATTGCTTTTAAGACAATCTTGGGAGGGTGGAATTACCATTCTGAGGACTCAGGTGTGTTCTCGAGAAACGTGCTGGAAAATGGCTCTAGGGGCAGTTTGGTCATTTTTCACCGAAGTGGGCTAGCAAGCACTGGTGTTGACCTTGGTTTTGAGTATTTCCGCCACTCTGAAGACGGTCTCGTGATACAGGGGTTTGTTGGCAATTTCCTATATCGACCTGTTTGCGAGTATTTCTGCTACTCTGACGATTGCGATGTTTATGAGTATTTTCGCTACTTTGACAATTCGCGATCATTCTCGAGACTGCCTGATCTTGGGAAGTTGCTAAAGAGACTTAGCGCCTGAGAAGTCAACTTTTTTGGAAGGCGTGCCTGAAACGGACATTTCTGCATTGGCGGGCTAGCAGTTGCCAAAAGTGGACCGTTCTACCATCTAGGGGACTTGGGGTCTCGTCCCGGTCGATAGGTTTAAAGGGGACTTACCATCTTTGGAAAGACGTGCCTGATTTGGAATTTGGAAAGGGGTCTTATCGTCTTCGGAAAGGCGCGCCTAATTTGGAATTGGAAAGGGGACTTACCATCTTCAAAAAGACACGCCTGTTGGAATTGGAAAGGGGACTTACCGTCTTCGGAAAGACGCGCCTAATTTGGAATTTGGAAAAGGGACTTATCATCTTTGGAAAGACATGCCTATGGGAATATGGAAAGGGAACTTACAGCCTTCGGAAAGACGTGCATATGGGGAGATGGAAAGGGGACTTACCGCCTTCGAAAAGGCGTGCATATGGAAATATGAAAAGGGGACTTACTGCCTTCAAAAAGACAAGCCTGTTGAAATTGGAAAGGATAATGCCCCCTAAGGGTATTTTGGTCATTTTACCTCTATTTGGGCTTGGTGGGCCTGCGAAGTGATGGATAGACGGGATTAGACTTAGAGAGTTGATTTCGATTAGAATACGTTCATACTAACTTGAGTACAAGTTTGGACGGACCGTAGACTATCGGGTGGTCAAAAATACGGTGCTTACAGAGAGTACCGTGTTTTTCCCACTTGGATGTATTTTCTTCGAGTGTGAAAAATCAGGGTCCGACGGGTGGCGACTCCACTGGGGACACTTAGAGGGTTAGGCCATTGTCATGTCTCTTCACCCTCACCCATTTGGAGTCTTTGATTAATTTGTCCAATTCTATCCACTTCAAACTTTCAAAATCAAACTTTTCCAAATTGTTTTCAAAAACATGTCATAGCATGCTTTCTATTCATATTCAATTATTTAAATCTTGCATTAAGTTTGTCATTCAAGTACTGAATTTTACATCTTTATTTTTATAGGTGGACTTTTGTTCACACATTTATTTCATGTTATATTAACTACCATGTATGTCATGAATGAATAAGATGAAATGGACAAGATGGATGGGAGTTGTCGGGCCCTTTCCTTCGCTTTTCAAAATTTCACAGACACACTGCATTGTGCACAAGCATTTGCATACTTGCATTCTTTACTTGATTATGTCACTTCTAGTTAGAAAAGGGAAGGGTATATTGGTCGTGGGAAAAATTTTATGTCAGTTTCTTCGCCTACGGCCTCTTGATGGTTCCCCCGCTCAGATTACCAACTGATAATGGCACCACATCAGGGAGTGGGCCTAGGTTTGAAGATCTATGAACCGAGTCTTCTTAGGATGCATTAGTAAACCCTCAACCTCATGCTCATATAAAAACCATGCATAGCTGAACCTCTACCGGATTTAACACACACACGCCAATTTCAAAACTATGGAGGAAAGGGCAACTCCTTTACTTTCCTTTAAGCTTGTCTACTCCTGTTGTTATAATGCTTGTATTCCTGTTGTTATAATGCTTATATAATTGCTCATGCATCCATGTTTACTTTACAAATGCATTCTCTCTCTCTCTACTCGATGCATTCATGTTCATGCATTCAATATTCCATATCAAGACAAGAATTCCAAAGTAACTCAAGTCACTGCATTTTCATGCATATGATCAACCCATAGAGAGTGACACCAAGTTTACTCTCCCTTGCATTAAACCTACCAAAATTCTAAGGGTTCCCATGTAACCCTAAGGACTCATAGCATGCATTTCAAGTCATTCTATAAGAGGGGTTCCAATCCCTCTATGCTTACGGAGATAGGATTGCTAAGAAGACAAGGGGCAATTGCCACGTCCAGATTTTTCACACTCGAGGAATACACACACAAGCTGAAAAAATACTATACTCTCTTGTTAGAACTCATCCTCCTAAAAGAATGTGTGCGACTAGGTTTGATTTGAAAATTGGTTTGAATAAAGGGCTTTTAGAAAACAATTCGGAGTCGCCACCTAACTTGATTAAGGTGAGTTAGGTCAGCTAAAAACTACGCGCAATCCGAAGACTACACTTAGGGTTTTTCAAAATGATTTTGAAAATATCTCCTCACGAGAGGGTTTTTAAGAAAATAGGTTGTTTGGCAACCTTTGGAAAATATTTAAGCCCTTTTTTGAAAATAAACTTCATTTTGGTCTTTGAAAACAGTGATCCTAGGTTCGGAGGTTGGTTACGTGTAGGGAAGATGCACTAAGCCATCACCCTACCCTACCCTACCCTACCCTACCCTTGTGGTACCTACATGTCTATTCACCCTAGATTCACCTATGAGAGTCTTCAACTAACAAATGTCCAATCCTATTTACTTTAGAAAAGAATTTTAAAAAAAAATTGACATAATGCATGATATGCAAGTGCAAGAAAAAGGGAGTTGGAAAATAGATTTGGAAATAGATTTGAAAAGAAATTGATTTGATTTAAAAAGAAATTTGAAAAGATAGATTTGAAATTGAAAGAAAGTTTTAGAGATTGGAAATAGAGATTTGGAAATAGAAATTTGGAATTGAAAACTTGAAATAGATTATGGAATTGGAAGTTGGAAAAAGTAGTGACCGCACCCATGAGGGTTGCCTACATATCCTTTTTGAGGAATCAGGTCAGTTGTAGTTCGGATAAGAGTCCGATTGAAAATAGAAGATTTTGATTTGGAAAAAGAAATTGAATGGGAATTTGGATTTGATTTGAATTTAGAATAGAAGATTGGAAATTAGAATTTGAAATTGAAAAGATTAAACTTTGATTTGGAAAGATAGAGATTCTGGACTTAGGAAGATAGGATTTAGGAAAGATTAGGATTAGGAAAGTTTCATTTTAGGAAAGTGTCATTTTAGGAAAAGTTTTGAATTAGGAAAGTTTCGATTTAGGAAAGTGTCATTTTAGGAAAGATTTTGAATTAGAAAAGTTTCGATTTAGGAAAGTGTCATTTTAGGAAAGATTTTGAATTAGAAAAATTTCGATTTAGGAAAGTTCCATTTTAAGAAAGTTTTGATTTAGGAAGGTTTTGAAATATGAAAGGTTTCATTTTAAGAAAGTATTGGAATTGGAAAGTTTTGAACTTAAAATATTTTGAAATAGGAAAGTTTTGAGTTTAGAAAGTTTTAGATTTGGAAAGATTTGAAGTTTAGGAAAGTTTAGAATTTGGAAAGAGATGGAACTAGGAAATGGTTGAATTAGGAAAGATTTGGACTAGGAAGGATTGAGATTCCTATTTCCTAAAACAAGAGATTGGATTTTGTTTCTAAAAGATGTGTTTTGATTTTGTTTCCAAAAACGGAGGATAGAATCTAGTTTCCTAAATGGGGAGATTGGACTTGGTTTCCTAAAGGGAAGATTTGATTTGGCATGGATTTGGAAGGAGAAGTTTTAGAAACTCTTGATTTGGAAGACTATAGTTTTGACATAGAAAAGAACTTTTGGAAACTTATGATTTAGATGTAAAGGAGAAGGTTTTGGAAACCTAGATTTTAAGGCAAGATTGGAAATCATACTTTTGGGAAGGAAAATTAGGGTTTCCTAATTGTTGGCTCTAGGGTTTAACTTGAACTCTTAGAAAAAAGATTTTTGGAAAGTGAGTTTTTAGAAAGAGAGATTTTTGAAAAGAGATCCTAAAAAAAAGTTTTTAGAAAATGAACTTTGAAGAGAGAGTTTTTGGAAAGATTTATTGGAAAACAACACTTTGAGAGAGTTTTTGGAAAGAGATTTTTGGAAAGAGTTATTTAGGAAGGAAACTTAAGGAGCGATTTTAGAAAGTAAACTTTGAGGAGAGTGTTTTGGAAAGGAGTTTGAAAAAGATTTTTTGAAAAATAGATTTTTGGAGTGAGTTTTTAAAAATAATTTTGGAAAGGAGATTGGAGAGAGTTTTTAGAAAGTATGTTAAAAAAGCGATTTTTTAAAAAGAGATATTTGAAAAGAGGGTTTTTAGAACGTACATAAAATATCTCACTTTCCTAAAGCAATTCTAACCATAAGAAGGTTAGAACCACTCTAAGATAGTGGTTTTGAAAACAACAAGGATTTGAAAATATGGACCATATTGGTCACTTAAATGTAACACTTTCCTAAAGCAACCCTAGCCATGGGAACGCTAGAATCACCTTAGGATTGTGGTTTTGAACAAGAAGATTTAATGCAAGTTTTGAAAACAGTTTTGATGCAAGCTTTTGAAAACAAGTTTCAAACAAATTTTGGAGGAATGTAAGATCATAATATGCACAATGCAAATTGGGGTCGTGAACATACAAGGTTAAGGCTTCATCACATAATCAAGGGGGCCGAACCCATGTGGTTTGCGGTTAGACTAAAAGAAAGCCCCCAATACAGTGACCTTCTAATAGCCTAATCCTACACATGGACCGGGAAGTCCCTTGTTTCAAGCATGCAAGGGGGGGGGGGGGGGGGGAGAAGGGGGATTAAAATAGAAAAAAGCCTAAGTGGGTTTAGAGAGAGAAGAGAGAGGGGAAAGTTGCATAAACTTAAATAGAAAGCCTACCTTATGTCTTGTTTATTTTGCTTTGTTTTGCGAGCTTTGTTTTTCTTGCTTACTTTTCTTGCTTCGGTCCTTGCTTTGCTTCAGTCTTCAAGAACTGGTGTGGTCGGTTTCCCAAAGGTTACCGGTTTGATACCCAGAGCCGGTGTGGTTGGAAAAGGCGACCTGCCCACCAGGGAAAAAATGGTCATTTTGCACCGAGTTTGCCTTGAGGCTACCGGTTTGATACCCAAAGCCGGTGTGGTCCTCAAGGCGTTCGGATGCCTAGAGGCAAAATGGTCATCTTGACCGGAAAGTTTCGGAGTTGGCCTCAAATAGACTAGAAGGCACCTAATCATGTCAGATTGTCTTTAAGACAATCTTAGAAAGGTGGACTTACCGTTATGAGGACTTAGTTACTTTCTCGAGAAACGTGCCGGAAACGACCTTAGGGGCAGTTTGGTCATTTTTCACCGAAGTGGGATAGCAGGCACCGGTGTTGACCTGTGTTTTGAGTGTTTCTGCCACTCTGACGGCGGTCCCATGATATAGGGGTTTGTTGGCAATTCCCTATATCGACTTATTTGCGAGTACTTCCGCTACTCTGACGGTTCACGATCATTCTCGAGACTACCTGATCTCGGAAAGCTGCTAAATGGACTTAACGCTTGAGGAATCAACTTTGTCAAAAGGCGTGCCGAAACAGACATTTCTTCATTGACAGGCTAGCAAGTGCCAAAGGTGGACCATTCTACCATCTCGGAGACTTGGGGTCTCGTCCTGGTCAACAGGTTTGAAGGGACTTACTATTCCAAAGAGTTTAGTCAGAAACGTGCCGGATTGGAGGGTCTTACCACCTTGAGCAATCAACTTTCTTGAAATGTGGGCCGAATTTAATTGGAATTAGAATTGGAATTGGAATTGAAAATGGAATTGGAAAAGGGACTTACCGTCTTCGAAAAGACGTGCCTGTTGGAATTGGACCAAACATTACCCGCAAGGGCATTTTGGTCATTTTGCCTCTATTTGGGCTCGGCAGGCCCGCAAAGCAGTTTGATTGACGGGATTAGACTTGGAAAGTTGATTTAGATTGGAATACGTCCATATTGACTTGAGTACAAGTTTGGATGGACTGGAGATTGTCGAACGGGCAAAAATGGGGTGCTTACAACAATCAAATAACAAGGTCTCTCAATGACCTCCTCAACATCAAACTCAAAGTAGACAAATCCGCAGACTCAAGAGTAGTTTAGGATCTCAAATGTAAAAGTAGATAGGTGGAAGTCCCAAGAAAGTTGTTCCTTCTCCCCCTATTAAAATGTATTTAAACTCTAAAGTTCAATGTATTTCTTTATTTTTCCATGTATGAATGAATTAGTGGAATGAATGAATGAATGAATGTTCCCACTCGACGATAAGGTATATGCATATAGGGGCAAATCCCCTTTATCTCCAAAAAGTGAGCGAAATCCATCATGATTAGTCTCCCTCTCAAGAAGGGAAACCCTTAAGACATGTATTGCATAAAGCTTCTCAAATATCAAAAACTAACTTGTGGTTTGTGTCCTTGTTTTTCTTTTCTTTCTTTTTTTTTTACAAAACCTACCCCATAGAAAGCCATCATTGCTCCTAAGAAAGATCGACATCCACCTAGAGACCCCATCATTACCCGATAAAGAGCTGCGCTAATGGCTGCCAATCCTGATGAGTCATCCTCCGTCTCTCGTGAAGAAGTCAATAAGATAAGTACCAAGATTGATGAGATGTTCAAGCTCATCCAGTCCATGGCCATGAAAGATGTTGCTCTGGCCTTATCATCATCCATGATTCATCCCAAAGATTCTGAACCTGCTAACCCAAGGGTTGTGCTACAATCTGACGCCATAGGAAAAAACAAGGAGGATCCTATAGGGGCCAATACTGAAGAAGAGAAAACCATACTGCTCTCGCCTGCTGTGAAAAGAACCTCCTTCAACCCTCTAAGTTTAAAAATTCAAGGGTTGGAGGACTCGCTGTGAAGCCTCCACGGCCATGATTCCCTTGGGTTTGCATCTTATGATGAATTATGGTTCTTCCCAGACCATCCAAGACCTACCAAGTTCAAAATGCCAGACTTTCAGAAATATGACGGTACCGATAATCCCATTGCCCACCTTCGCCTTTATGCTTGGGCATTGAGAGGGCATGGTAACAATCCAAAACTCCTCATGTAATTGTTCTAACATAGTCTCACTAGATTTGCCTTGCAATGGTTTGCCTAACTTGACTTAAGGAAAATCACAACTTGGATCGAGCTAGTCAATGCATTTAAAGCCCAATACCACCACAATATCGACATCATATTTGACCAGTGGTCCTTGATGACCATGAGTAAAGGAGAAAAAGAGAACTTCAAAAGTTACGCCTTTAGGTGGAGAGAAGCAGCTGAGCAAGTCAATCCCCCACTAGAAGAAAAGGAGTACGTGCAATTATTTGTACACACTTTTCAAGGCATATACTATGAGAAACTCTGCACTAGCATGGGGAAGAGCTTTTCTGAGCTCATCATGTAAGGAGAAATAATAGAAAATGGTCTCAAGATAGGGAGCATTATAGACCCCTATGCAAAAATTGGAGAAAGCTCTGCCAACATAGCCAAGAAGGTGGCTATTGTAAGGGGAGTGATTAAGAAGGAAAGTGAGGTATCCGCTATCTTGCCCATTCAACCACCCCAATACTGTCCCCCACTTCAATCTCACCTTATCTTACCCATGCCCACTCTAAACATGCCTGCCCAAGCACCTAACTTTGGCCCTGCTGGGGCACGACCTAACTTTAATAGGCCGGCCCGACGCTTCCATAACTTTGATGCCTTAGCCTGCACCCAAGCCGACACTTACCATAACCTCTTGAAAAATAACTTCCTAAAGTCTATGTCGGCCCGTCCATTGCCAAGTCCCCTACCTCCAAACTTTAATGGCGCCGTCACCTGTGAGTATCATTTCAGCGGCCAAGGGCATGACACCGAGAGTTGCTTCTCCCTTAAACATAAAATCCAAGACTTGATCGACAACAAGACCATTGACCTACAACTGATGAACCCTACTCCTGCCCCCAATGTGACCACAAACCCTCTGGCGGACCATACAGTTAATGTGATACTAAAGAAAATAGAAGATGAGGGGGAGTTGGATGAAATCATGGTCGAAGATTACAAAGGGGACTGGGAGACTGTTGAAGAGAGTGACTGTGAGGAGGATCTCCTGCCTTGCCCGATCTATCTTTATAACCCCAATGAGGTGCCCGATTCTTCCGACTGGCCAATTGAGGAGCCCATACTCGTGGAGGAGGACCATACCGAAGATATAGCCATTGATGGGTGGGGTGCTGAATTTCTACACCCGATGTATACCGCAGTTGAGCACCATTTATTGGAAAACCCCTAGCCCGCAACTAAATTCAAATATGAGGACATGGGTTGGGAACTGAACGAGCCAAAAGCACTGGTAAAGCCGTTCGAGTTGGAAGGAGGCGAGTTAGCCATCCTATTTTTGGAAGAACCTGCCGTTGAGGACAACAAGGAGGTTGACAACTACACCGTCACTGTCAACACACCCGGAGCTCTAGAAGAAGCCTTTGCTTGCCTTGCCTTGGCCGGAGACTACAACCATGGATGGAGTGTAAAAAATGTGGGCATCGTCCCAAAGCCCTACTGAGAGGAGTTCTCTTTAAAAGCGTACAAGAGAAGGGTGTTTTCACTCACTTTTTTTTCTCTCTTTACATTTTGTCCTTAAATTAATGTCTGCATTTACATTTCTTTTAAAGAACTTTATGCGTGTCATTGAAATAATAAAATGATTAAGTCTTTATATTCAATTGCTGTTATCTTATATTTTTCTTGTGAATGTTGAATGCTTCCTACACAAGGGGTATGGTCTATCTTATGGAGGACCTAGCTTAAAGGGTATGATAGCATGAGTTAATTACTCGCCAGCTAATCAACTTTCAAAAAAGAGAGAAGATGAGGATGAGTGAGGAAACTATCCTAAAAGCAATATTTGCAAGACATCGAAGCTAACTGATATGTGGCCAGACTATCAAAATGAAGAGGAACCATCTTTCATGTTCCAACATTTAAAAAAATAAGTGTATATCTCTTTGCTTAACCCACTAGTGCCTCACAGAAAGTGAAGATTTCTTGTTAACCTTGGTTCGACACCATCCTCTCACACTAGGGCAGACAGATGACTGAGAACTCCACAAAGAATGTCACTCATCCTCTATCAAGTTGAAGCAATATGAAGGCTCTATGGATCAAGCAATCTAGTTCAAAATGAAGAGAGACCCTCATTTCATTTCTCATACAGTCAAAAGCAATCATTGTCAAACCCGTTGAGCTGGTTACTTTCCTTTCCAAGAAAATCCCAACCTAGAGATCACCGCCCGTAATGGGTTAGGATGAAATACTACAGAAAAGCTCGGATAGAGCAGAGTTATAGAAGTATTTGTCTCATAACAAGAAAAAAAAACAGAGAAATGAAATAAAAAGAAAAACAAAGAGAAAGAGTCGCCAAGGGGCAAGAGGCACAAAAAAAAAAAAAAATCTAAGAAAAGGCCAGAAAGGAGTCATTTGGTGCCATCTTGAAAAGCATATAGAAAAGTTAGAAGAGAAAAGAGCCACTTCATGGCATCCTGAGAAATATATAGCAAAGGCAAGAAGTGTAATGTCCTGAACCTCTATTTAATTATATTAATGAGAATTTCTAGTATTTGCATTGTTTAATATTAATTATTGCCTCATTTGAGTCAAGAGTGACCAATGGGAGCTTATGTTGTAGCTTAAGCCTATAGGGTAAGACACACGGGATTATTCCCATGTGTATCATCTTATATACTCTTATATACACATAAAACAAACACACACATCCACAGATACACACACCTGGCCAGTTGAGAGAGGGAGAAGAGAGAGGAGAACGAGGGAAAGGGAGATTGAAGGAAGAAGAACTTGAAGGAGAGGTGAAGGAAGAGATTGAAGCCATTAGAAGACTTGTGCAAGATTGAAGAAAGGTAGGGTTTCACCTCTCTCTATAATTATATATGTGTATGTATCTATCTTTGTGGGTTGTGTTATTGTGTTGTTGTGGGTGACTCTTTTGAGTCCCAAATTGGCTAAATATAGAGTGTTGTAAACCCCATTGAAAGAATTGAGAGTTTGGGATTGAAATCCCCAACTTATGCAAGTTAGGGCTTGGATTCCTCAAACCCTAGATTCCTTCGATTTACTTGTTTAAAGTGTTTGATTTTAAGTTATTGTGGTCTTCTTGGGTTAATCTTTAGACCCTAGAAGCATTGGAAGAGTTTGTGAGAGTTTTGATGGAGTTTGGTTTTGGTTTGAGTGAGTTTGGGGATTTTTCGGGTTAAAATCTGGGTTTTTCGCTCTAGAGCCGACTCTTTTTACCTATGGAGTCAACACTTTTTCCTAGAGAACTCCCAAATTCATTTCTTCAGCTGTTGGAGTTGACTCCTTAGCCTTTGGAGTCGACACTTTTGCCCAGAGAACTCCAAAATTCATTCATTTAGCTTGGGAGGCGACTCTTTTATTTTTGGAGCTGACACTTTTGCTCAGATAACTCACAGATTCATTCATTTAGCTTCAGAGTCGACCCTTTGGCTTCTGGAGCCAACCCTTTTGTCCAGTGAACTCCCAGATTCATTTTTTTTGCTCAAGAGCCGACTCCCCAGTCTCTGGAGTCAACACTTTTGTCCAGTCCCCAGTTTCACTTTCCAACTCAGACACTGTTTAGTAAAATGGGCATAACTTTCTCTAGAAAACTTGGATTGATGCACCGTTTGAAGCATTGGAAAGTAGACTCATAGAAATTTGTACACATATAAAGTTTGTACTCTAATTCCATATAGATTGAGAGATATTGAATTTTGAAGTTAACTTAAAATTCTATCAGTAACATTCTTCTTCCAAAATTTTAGCCCATTTTCTATTGGGCATAACTTCTTCATCCGAAATATGTTTTTAGCCCATAACCTATCAAATTAAAGCCCTTTAAGCCTATTTTCAAATGGAACTAACCTAGAGTGTGTGAACTCTTCCTTGAGAAGTGTTTGAGACACATTGAAGGAGTCGATGTCTGGGCTTCCATGTTCAGACCATAACCTTATGTTCTTATTTTACATTGAGGCCTTATCCTAGGGTTTAGCCTCGCTCTCCCATTGTTTGAGTGAGGTGTTGTTGAGTCGGGGTTGAGGGACTTATGTGTTTAGCCTCAGTTTACGTGTTATTACTTTGCCATATAGTCTTGTATTCATGTTTCTCTACTTTCATGTGCATTTTGTGTAGGAACGCCTTGTTTAGCACCCGTTCTACTGGAGAGAGGTGAGTAACGATATGTCATGAGTAAGACCTATTACTCTCCAAATGCTTTCAAGTTTAATTATATTTCTTGCATTTCTTTCCATTATTTCAATGCCTCAATGATTACGTTCTAGTATAAATGTCATGCTTTGAATTACATACGAACCTTACCTATGATATAGATATAACCCACGGACTAGAACGTTCACATAAAGTAGATGTAAGATTCCTAACGTACGACTCTAAGTCAAGGTCTTTTCGTGGCAAGACTTTAATCTAGCCCGATAGTCCTACGCTAGGGGACATGAAAGAAACTATGCTAGTCAAAGAAACTATGCTAGTCCTACGCTAGGGGACGTGAAATAAACTATGCTAATCTTTCGCTAGGGGACGTGAAAGAAACTATGCTAGTCCTACGCTAGGGGACGTGAAAGAAACTATGCTAGTCCTATACTAGGGGACGTGAAATACACTATGCTAGTCCTAAGATAGGGGACGTAAAATAAACTATTGACATGTAAGGTCTTTCGTGGTAAGACCCTAAACTAGCAACGATGGTCCTACGGTAGGGACATGAAATAATCTATCGCCATGTTGGGAGACGTCCCTTGGCTTAAAAAGCCTATGTGTGACCTTTATGGTTACTAACTAAGCCTAGCTCTTATGATAAGCCTATGCGTGACCTTTATGGTTACTATGTTGGCCTAAAGAGCCTTATGTGTACCGTGCGGCTGAGACCAAATGCCCGAAAGGGGGTAGGTTGGTGCGAGCCAGAACGGACAGAATTGTACTGAGTACTCGGATAGCTCAAGCGCTCCCGAGGGAGTAGGTAGGGTGAAGTGTTATGATCATGATGTGTTTAAAACCGTGAGGTAGGCACATGCGTGACATGAAGCGCCAAAGCAGGCAATATTGTACATGGTTAAGATCTTAGCCTAAAGAGCCATATACATGACCTTTAAGGTTACTTAAGCGGAGCCTAGCTCTGATATGGAGACGTAACATACTTATGCTCTAGAATGAGAAATATGAATTATCCTAATGCTTCACAACAAGTTACGTATGTTTCCATAAGTTCTAATGTTACGATATATCTTACCTTTCTACGATATTATGAAATGCCTTACAGTATAATGCCACAGTATGCTTATGATAGCTATGTTATACCTTAAGAAGTCATGTTATATGTTATGTCTCACTCCTATGATGCTATGATTAGTATTCGAATGTAATACTTATGATGCCTACGTTTTCAAGACTATGCTTTATAAGTTACTAAGAATGGTAATATTTGATGTGTCCTATATTATTCGGCGACCCAAGAGGTACGCTTACAAGATATGGTATGTTATACTCATGATAAGTTATGTCACGCTCAAATAGTTCATGCTATAACACACTTGCCTTTCTTCTTCCACGTTACGTTTTAAAAATGATGAAATGTTTTAATACAAATGCCTATGTTTCAAGTGTCTTTAAGATTATATTTATGCAATTCTAAATTCATGCCACTTATGCATAAATGTATCTTTATTGTCATGTACATTAAATATAAATGAAACATATGGTATTTTATGCTCATGCATTATTGTTACTCACTAAGCATTAGCTTACATTTTTCTAAAAATGTTTTTAGGTGAATAAACTGGGAGGCCTTGAAGGAGGCCCATTACATGGACATTTGGATTGCAGCTTATGGGCCTTATGTTATGTACTAATATAGGGGTTGGACCCTAATGTTTTGTAATATTATAATGTTATAACTGTGGTGGCCTTTAATAGGCCCACCTTATAGAATGATTATGTTTCGGAGATTAGGCACAGCTCTATTATGTATGACACATGTTTTAATTTACGTTTATAAAGTTTTAAATTTCGTAATTATGTATCTTTTAAATGATAAATGCACAGGTGTTCGACCGGGTTACGCAATACGGCCTTAGGTAGCCAAGTTACTGGCCGGTCATGCACCCTAAATCTGTTTAGGCCGGGTTACGGGTCGTGACAAGAAGGAAATCCAAAGGTAATTCTAGGTGATAAGGAAGCCTAATAGAAGTTATAGGTTCGAGCTTTTACCTTTTCTTGTTAAACCCGAAACCATGGCCTACGTTACAACCGTATTAAAGTCCACTCTGAATGAAAACAGATTACTTGATCTAAATGAACTAGATGTGCTGCCAATGCTGAGGAAAAATACTAGAAAGCTAAAACCTGCCAAAAGAATAATCGAGGATGGTGTGGATTTAAACCCTACTAAAAGCAATATCAAATTTGAGTCTGTATATCCTATTGTTTCAAAACCCCATAACTTAGCTTATATTATGGTCCTAAAACCAAGTCTCCTCAGTTTGAAAGACTGACTGCTCATCACTCTACAAAAGGTCAAGTAAGTTGTTGCCTAAGCCTCAAGGGTTGATAGTTCAAGCCAAATGATCTCATACACTAACCCAAGGTAGAAAGTCGGAGTTGATCAAAAGGATGAGAAAGGTACAAAATGCTATCATCCAGTCAAGGTAGGGTTGAGGCAAAAGAGAGACCAAACCCCTAACAAGGAAGGAGTTGTCATTTCAAGGATGTATAGTTTGACAGCGCCCGATTCATAGTATTAACTGTTGCATCCCTCATATATGTATTGCATTTTTATTAAAATTTTGACATGAGCTTCGCATACATAGGACATAGCTCCTTATAGAAAGAGAAGTCATCAAAACAGTTTAATATAATCTCTAGAGCATGTAATGAACATGCATTATCATCATTATCCCTGTACATGCATCTATCCATATACCTTGTTATGTAAATCATAAATATCCCTCCCTATCCATGCATTAATACATAAATCTAACTATTTAAATCATAAATATCCATTCTATGCAAAATTTACAAAATAAACTGTCTAAATGATGAAACTAAATACATCTCCAGGATAAAGTACAGAAGAGAATCTGAGCCTATGGCAAGGGGCACTCATCAAAAATCAAAGTCAATGTTCGGGTCGAAGTCTCCGAAACCTGACTCTGGAGGAGGCGGCCGACTGTTAGAAGAACCAGTATCCTGCAAAAAAAAAAAAGAAGAAGAAGAAGAAAGAATTAGAATCAGCAAAAGTAGTTGAATAACTAAACAACTCCAAAACAAGAAGAAGAAGAACGAAAGGACAATATACCCCGCTGCCTCCCATTTGAGCCAACTGTGTCGTCAAGGTAGCTACCTCCGCCTGGAACTGGTCCTTCTCCTTCTGGCACTAGTCCCTTTGATCCCTCAGAGTAGTGAACTCGGCCTGGGGCACATATCCTCCCGCCCAATGCCACAAGTCAGCCACCTCCTGGCCAACGGCATACCCACCGACCACCACCTTAACATGGGTAAAGGTACCTACAGAGTGAGCTCCAAAACGTGTGGTGTAATCAGTCTCTAGAGGAAGTAGAAAACTGGCACGTGGTTGATGCCCCTGATATGGAATAGGAACCCCCTCAACTAGGGCTCCTAACATATAATCTGGCGAATCCCCTACCGATCGAAACTCCTCATAAAACTGGTGTCAATGCTGGTCTCCCAGATAGGACTCCCAAGAATCATCACTGAAAAATGAAATCCTCGATAAGGATAGTGAGACCAGGTACATCACTGCCTCGTAATGAACCGATTTGACAAAAGGCCGCCAAGTCACATCCCTTACCTTGACCAGCTCCAGGTTCGCCTGTATTGTCACAAAGTCAGTGATCTCAGATAGCTGGGCCACTCGATCGTGAGCCCACCTCAAAGCTCAGGGATAAAGATCAGCCTCTATAATCTCGGGACGGCGAACCGGCAAATACTCATAGCTCCACCAGACAAGAAAGGGCCAAAATCGGGTCACACTACCCCGGCGGGAGGTAGTCCAAACTCGCATGGATTGAAGGAAGCAGCCAAAGGAAAAGACCCCTAGTCCAGCTTAGATAAAGCCCCCAGATCGACTACTATGCTCACTAATCAAAAGGGATGAGCGACTTGTTGTTGTAGAACCAGCTAAAAATGATGTACAAAACCAGTTGTCGCCTCATGATATCTTGTCGTGTAGGTGATGGATTAACGGTAAAGGTACTCTCATCCCGACTAAGCCAAGACACAGGAAAAGCCGAACACTTAGGAGCTGGCAAGTCTAATAAAGCACATGCATGGGCCCTGTTGACTAGCTGTAGGGTGATCTGTCGACCAATAAACGAAAGCCCTGTAATGATGGCCTAATCCAATGGAGTAGGACCCAGCTCGAAGCCCACAAAGTGGAAAGTACTTGTCTCACCAAACCGCCGCTTAATCAAGGCCAACACCAAATGTCTGTTCAGGCAGTTAGCCTATAATCCCATGAATGCTTCAAACCTAATCTCCACCAAGAAGGCAAGATAAGACGAAGCTGCCCGCTGCATGGTGCTGAAAATAAGATGGACGACCCCTCTAAAAGATGCATGTACCAGGGGAGGAGGCAAGTGCTGCCGAGAGTATACGCTGGGATAATAGGCTAAATCCCCTAGTGGAGGAATATCTGGTACCTCCTAGTCACCAAGATTTGCATCTGTCTGCCTATGTCTAGTGGACACCCATCCATAACATGTCGCCCGATCTACAAGGTCTAGCACCTTATCCTCAGCATCCATCTCCTCCTCAAAGGCCAGCTCGGCTAGAGGGAAGGGGTCGCCTCGAGGTCTACTCTCCATTCCGCTCTGATTGGAGGATGCCCGGCTAGCAGATCTCTAGCTATCTCGTGAGCGACTAAAGTTGCCTATCGAATCTGTATGAGCACCTTTCCCAGATTGACGTCTTCTCTTCGAACCGTCATCGCTCGCGTCAGCCATCCTGAAAGCCACATCAAGGTAAGAATGCCAACATATGGTAAGTTAAGAGATATAAAGTGAAAAAAGATGTCAAATGTTAAGTCAAAATGAATTTCCTATACATTTTGATTTTAAAAGTCAGGTTTCGAGTCAAAATGAATTTTCTACACGTTTTGTCTATCAAAAATTCAATTTTCAAGTCAAAATACATTTTCCACACATTTTGTTTGTCAAAAATTTAATTTTCAAGTCAAAATAAATTTTTTATACATTTTGTCTTCAAAAATGTCAAGTTTTGAGTCAAAATGAATTTCCTATTCATTTTTGCTTTCAAAAGATTTTCAATTTCAAGTCAAAATGAATCTAAACATTCTGCCTTCAAAAAGTTGGTTTCAAGTCAAAACGAATTTTCTACACGGTTAGTTCGAATTTTAAATCAAAATGGTTTCTAATCCAATGTTAAAAGTCCATTTCAAAATAAATCTCATAAATTTTCAATCGAAGTCTATCCCAAGTTTCTTTCTCAAAAAGATTTCTATTCCAATCAAGATCTTCCGAAAGCTTTTTCCTTCAAAAGTCCTCTTGAAAATCAATTCTAAAAAATTCTTAAGTTTTCAATCCTCTAAAAATTCTTATAAAATTCCAAGGTATTCAATTTTAAATTTCATTTTCAAAAAATTTTTCTAAGTATTTCCTCCAAAAGTTTTTATTCAAAATTCTATTTTCTGAATTTCTTCTTAAAATTTTTCTTCCAATAGTTTTAGGCCTCCCTGAGTTTCTCGGAGCCTTCTCCGTCAAAAAGGCCCCACCTTCAAAGGTTTTATACCTTTTCTCTTCAAAAAGATTTTATTACAAAAATTTTCTAACTATTTACTTAATTTCAAAAATTTTCGGTAGAGTTCCGTTTAAAAATAGTCCATACAACAACCACAACACTACAATAAGACACAAACAGTGCACTTCACAACATCACAATCACATAACACCAACACATATAAAACAATCTGTGCACATTCCTAAAATTTTCAAATTTCCAAACACCGATTCTATTTTTCAAAAATTCAAGAGTTTTCAAAATTGTGTCAAAAATCTTTCAAAACTACGTCAAATATTTTTTAAAATATTCTCATATTTTTCTAAGGGTTAAAGCTAAATATTTCCACTATTTTCTAAATTTTCTTATTTTTCAAGCTATTTTTTTATTTTTTGAAAAATAAAAAATTTAAAAAGTTTTCAAAAAATCACGAAATTTCATATGACTATTAAACACATTTTTCTAAAATACACGATATAAAAATCTAGCCGAAAAACTCAATACCCAAAGCTGTAGGAGCAAATTTTCAATTCCTACAGAAACCCTTTTTATATAAACATGCAAAATTACACAAATTCAATCAAATAAGCATCAAAACGCAAAAATAACACTACCTAAGTGTTCAAAACACATCAAAGCATTAGTTTAAACTATTTACACGACTTAAATGGAGTTTTATACATCAAAATCAACACAAAACAAAAACTCACCTCTTGGAGATCTCCGGTGAAATCTTCTTCTCCGATGACTATTCCAGCGACGGTGACTACTTTCGGCAACCCTCCGAGGTCCCCAAAAGTCACTCCTTCACTGTACACAGCTCAACACTCAAAATCCGTTACAAACTCTCTCAAAATTTCATAAAACCATGAAGCTTCGAATTGGAAAATTTTCTGATTTTATTCCCAGGCCTAGCGCCACTGCTACTAGTGGTGTCAAGGCAATTTTAAGCCTGGTGCCACTACTAGTGGTGCCAAGGTCAAAATCTAGGCAACTTTGCCCTTTTTCCAGCTAAAACCTAATTTTAAACACCCTCTTAAGCTGAATATTCATTTTCAAAGTTTCAGTCTTAAAATACTTTCAAAGTCCGTCCCTTCAATTGCCTCACGATCAATATGAGACTCTTACTTTATCATTTTTTACCTTTGACAAGCAAAGACAAAAAAAGAGGGATAGCTGTAAGCACCCCATTTTTGCCCACCAGATAATTTCCGGTTCGTCTGAACTCATATTCAAACTGACACAGATACATTCAAGTCCAAATCAATTTTCTAGACTTAATCCAATTAATCAATTGCTTCGCGAGCCCGTTGAGCCCAACAGAGGCAAAATGGCCAAAATGCCCTTGTGGCATTACTTAGTCTTATTCCAATTGGCACGTCTTCCTAGAAACAGTAAATTCTCATTTCAATCTCAAATTCAATTTCAAATCCAATTCCAATCAAGATCAAATTCAGCACGCCTTTTGAGAAAGTTGATCCTTTAGAGAATAGTCCATCTAGTCCGACACGTTTTTTAAAAGAACTCTTCGAAATAGTAAATTCCTTCAAACCCGTCGACTGGGACGGAACCCAAGTCTCCGAGATGGTAGAATAGTTTACCTTTGGTGCTTGCTAGCCCACCAATGAAGAACGTTCGTTATTCGGCATATCTTTCAAAAAAATTGATTCCTTAAACGATAAGTTCACCCAGCAGCTTCCTGAGATCAGGCAGTCTCCGGAATGAATGGGCATCGTCAGAGTGGCAGAAACACTAGCAAATATCGCAATCGTCAGAGTAGCGAAAACATTAATAAATATTGCAACCGTCAGAGTGACGGAAACACTCGCAAATATCACAACTGTTAGAGTAGCGAAAACACTTGTAAACAAGTCAACATTGGGAATTGTTAACAAAACCCTTATATCACGAGACCGAACTCACCTTTTGGGATTCACGCCGCCAGTGTTTTTGTGTCTATTTAAGCACCAGCACACTTTCCTAGACCTAAATTGAGCCACCACACTTAAAACGATTTGAGAAAATATTTTTCTACTTTCTAAAAAACTCAGAAACGTGTCTTACCAACAATCTTCTTCAACTCAATTAAAGAGATTGAAAGTCTTGATGAAGCTCAAGGTGTGAAATCCGTTCTAGGGGAATCTGAACAGTGGTTAAACATGATGATGGCGAATCGTGGATACGAGCAAGATCCAGACAATCATTAAATCAATGAATTGATAGGTTTTGATTGTAAATAGTCTTATAACCGTCTGAACTACAAGTTATAGCATATGATCTTTGTCCAGCAAAAGGAACACATGATTTTTCTCTCATTTAGAATTTCCACAACAAAAAGCGTGTGTTCTTGGTTGAATGGTTTGTTCTCTCTTCTATCTTGGATTGTACAATATTGCTCATAGCCATTATACTTTAACCTAATATTGTAGTGATTAGACTCTTGAACAAAACATAGACAAAGACTAAGTTTTCACTGCTAACTTAGGAATCAAAAGAGGACTGGTCAATGCATAAGAGTCATCAATTGATTCTAACTGCAAAATGTCATTTGATTCTTTGGACTTCTCAAGTTTCAGAGGCTTGATTGGCTGACTTGAGGAATGGCAACACCTTTGGAAAGTTGGAAAAAATTCAGAGAAAGACATGGTTCCATCTCTTTTATCCAGTTCGGCTCTTTTGAATATGTCCCACACGTGAGACTCATCAATGGCAACTATCCCTTCATCCTTCTTTTCCGTGTTGTTGATTGACCCAGAATCTAGATTATGAAATTCAAAGTCATTCTTTCAAACAAGGAATTCCCCGAACATGGAACACAAGAACCAAATTTCTCTCTCAATTTCTTCAACTTCCGAATCTCGTCAGCATTACCTACTAATTTTCCACACTCATTTTGATGTAGTGCTATAGCTTTAAAAAATATAAACAAATTCTTAGATTTAAATTTCTACAATATGTCCATCTGAGAGGCTTGACCTGCAATTGAACTTGCTTGTGGCTCATCACACCCTCTCTAGACTCACTCAATCTTCAAACTTTTAAATTTTGTCTCCTTCTTATGTTTCCTCTTCATCTTCTTATCAATCACCTCTGACCCATTTATTGTTTGACTGCCTTTATAATCAAGCCCCAACCTATACCCTACTATCCCCTTTCCTCTCTCTATCAATTTCTTAACAAGTATAGTTGAAAAGCCCTTACTGAATTGAGAAGAAATAAATTTAGTCAGTATTACCTTTTGGGACTCTGCTGGAACTGGAATTGGAATCTCTAAGGTGGCTTCCTGTTTAATGAAATTTGTCTTAATGGATTCTTCATGAAATGTAGCCAGACCTATGGCTTGAGTCATTTTCTTAGGTTGAAATCTCTAAACGCTTGCTTTGATTTCCTCTTTAAGACCACTAATGAAGCAGTTTACCAAGGATGCTTCTAATACTCCTTCGGCTTTCTTGGGCATTTCATCGAACATCTTCACGTACTCTAACAAAACCCCACTGTCTTAGCTTTCATAGTTCTTCTGTATATACAGAGTGCTCGAATACCTCTTTTGATCTAGATTGTGAAGATCTTGAATCCATTTATCCAGTTTTTTCTCCAATGCCTTCATCATTTCCCTTAACTCCTTCAGATCTCTAGTCTGCTCCTCTGAAATTTTCTGCAAAACTACATTTGATTCTCCAATCCCCTGATTTTCTTGGCCTCTAGTCCCCTCTGCCATATTTTCTTTGGTGGTCACAGGTCCAAGAATGGACTGCTATGATACCAATTCATAAGCTCCAGAATATAAGAAGAAGATAACCTTCAAGCAATTCCCCAAAAACTAGCAAAACGAGAAAAAAGTTTAGAGAATTACTATTCTTTAAAAAACAGAATATTTCATACACGATGCTATCTTCTAACACCAAAGCCTTATTTATATCTACCTCTACTTTAGTACTCAGCCTTTGGTTCTTATCCAGAGGTAACAAGAAAACTGTCTTAGAAAGTGCCTCTGTTCTTGATACTAGAACTAGAGTACAATAGGGTCGTAACTACTTAACCCACTTCCTAACTACTGGCTTCTTTGGCTTGACAACTTAGCTTCTTAGATTTTCTCATATTGCAGCTCATTTTCCAACTTATGTTTGAGCTTCATTTCTTCATATTCCATCAGCCCAAGCTTATCCACGGCACGAACTTGCAGCCACATGATCGTGGTTACCTAACCCTAGCTGTGACTCTATTTACGATTACGAACGCAAGAGCTTCAGCGAGCTTCAGCTTCTAAGTGGAGGGTTAAGTGTCCGCCGCTCGGCCTAACAGCTGGGGAGCGCTAGGGGAGCCGGATGGGCGGGAGCATTATTCGTTAAAAAATGTAAGCGGTTGTAAGGTGCTCCCCCACATACTTTAATATAAAATATTGTATTTATACTTAAATTTTTATAAAACTTCTTTAAAATAATTTGACTTTTTCATAATTTTTACACTGTGGTAGGTCTCTGCTAGGTAAGGTCAAATAGCTTATTTAACTGGCGGAGAACCCACCTCTAATATCAAAGGAGTTAGTATACAGGGAGTTAGTAATAGTCATTGTAACATTACAAAAAAAAAAATTCATAGAAAATCTCAATAGAAAGATCTGTTTTTTTTTTTTTTTTTTTTTGTTTAAATATCAAACATTACATGGGGTAACTAATTATGGATCTAAATTGAAATTTAAGAATTTAACCATCTAAGTTAAAGGATTTGATCATTTGAATTCACTACTTTGACAGGAATTTACACCCGACCTGTTAATTCGAGAATTGAAGCACAGTTCACGTAAGGATTAGGTTGCTTAGCTGTTCGCTTGGATGAGTGAATGGCCCTGCAATAATTATAGAATGCATACGGCAGGACATGATCACAATATACATGAATGTCATATTAGCTTGCCTACACATTGTTTATATTGATCAGATTGTGTCGAAAAAGCAAACCCTTGTACTTTTCGGCTACGTTTGTTTGGGTAACTAAATTTTAGGAATAAGTATTACTATATGATTAGGGACAAGATGGTGAAAAATAAATAATATCATATGATGAAAGCGAATTACTTTGATTAGGTTACGTTTGATTGTACTTTTTGGCAACGTTTGAGAAATGATATTAGTGCATAAAATTACTTTGTTGCCTACAATATATGCAATACAATATCAATTATACTATCTGTTAATTTATATTAATACAATATAATGTATTATTACTGTAAAATCTCGTATACTTTAATGTATAATAAAATTATATAATGTATTAATATATTATGGTACATAAATAGTAATATACTAACGTATACATTTATGTATTACATAGTTATTGGTATATATTAAAATTTAATATAGTATATGAAAATATCTATTATAGTTTATTTTTTGTAACATATAACATAACTAAGGATAACCCGTGCCTACGACACTCCCCAGTAAAATTAAATTTACATGCAGTGTCAGTAAAATTTAATATAAATTCTAAGTTCCCTATATATTTTTTTACTTTCCAACCATTGCTAATAAAACTAATGAACATAAAATAAAAAAATTAAAAAAAACATAAGTTCCTACGTTTAGAATTCATATTATTTTTCATTCATGAAAGTTGAAATTCTTTTTATGGAGCCTTAGAAATTACATTAGGCCTAAAAAATTTGGTTAAGAAATTTTATTATTTTATATTAATTTTATTGTAGCTCTCAAATGCAGTCTTCATCTTCCTTTAGATTATCCTTAATTATTCTCAACTTCAGAATTATTTCTTCAGTTGACTAACTCAAAAAATCCCCAATTGTGTTACCACAAGTTGTTTACTCTCATTGCTAACAAAAAGCAAAGTATCTTGTGGTAGATCTCCACCGGGATTTTTTAAATAAAATAAATTAGAGAGAGCTAATTGCCGAAGTTTCTAGATGTTAAAAAGAAATCTAAGAAAAGCTGAATAACAGAGCATTTATCATTAACATAAATAAAATTCATAACCATAAATTAGAACCGTCATCCAAACACCCCAACCACCCCCAAAACATAAAAACGTAAACTTAGCAATAAAAATAAAAAAATAAAAAAACAACAACAAACATATACCCAGTAATTGTCTGAAGAATCTGTATCGTGTGCAGGCTACAACTGCATCTGTTTCTAGAGTACAAATACTTTTGCCTATAAAACCAATAGAGCAAAGCAAGGTATGAATGCATGCACATCATGTACAGGCCATCAAACTGACGTTGTGGTAACAAATTCATATAGAAATATCATGGCTGCTACATGGAACTGTGATGCATTCTCGTGAGCAGGGCCTTCTGCAATTGTTGGAGGTTCATTTAGAATTGCAAAGTTGCCTCTAGGCCACCTGCAACCATGGACCACGGAGGGAAAAAAAAGTGGAATACACAGATTTTAGGGGGAAAAAAGAAAAACTACTAAGGCTTTGAAGAAGCGAAATCAAAAAGGCCAATTCAAGTTCAAATATACCATCCAGTTTTGTTTATATGCTTCTCCAAGCATGTATTAATTCAGTTCCCGTTTCCAGCAGACCTTGCTATTAGCCAAAGGCAGAGAGCTAGATACCTGAATCTTTCTTTTAAATTCCTTAAAGTATGCTTTACTTTCCTGCCATAAACATCACAAATCATTGTTCAAAGTTACATCAGAAATAGTGAAACTAAAAAAATGGGAAACAAAGCAAAAAAGTAACTTTAAAGTGGCTAAAAATGATGGGGAAGTTTCTACGCGGCTATCCTTTATTTTTTTTACTTTTATTTTTTTTTTATCCTGGTGGGTCTTCACCATGGCCTTGGATGTGTGTGTGTGTGTGTGTGTGTGTGTGTGTGAGAGAGAGAGAGAGAGAGAGAGAGAGAGAGAGAGCCATGGTGGTTCGAGTGAAGGAGAGGAAGATGATGGTTGCAAGGTTTTTGCCATGGGGGGCTAAAATGGGTTGGTTGGGTGATGGAGATGGAAGCAAAGTGATTCATAATGGCCATCTGTGGTTGTTGGTGCACTGTGGGCAACCATGGTTGCGGACTTGGGCTTAGTGGATGTTGCCTTTAGAGAGAGAAGTGGTATAAAGCTTGGGTTCTGTCGGCCACGGCCATGGTGGTGATTAGGGTGCTTCAGCCATTGAAGACCCACTTCCTTTATTATTTTTTTCATTCCATTTGGTGCATCTATGGTGGTAAAAGAAGGGAATGACTGGTCACGGTGGAGATGGTGGTCCTGGGTCTCCCCTATGTTGGTCTCCACCACCATGGGGGTGGTGTTTATGGCCAGGGAAGGATATGGAGATGGTGGTGATCTACAATGGCAACGATGGTGTTATTGTGCAGAGGAGGAAGAATCTATGACAGTGGTGGTGTTACCCTAAAGGAGTCTTCGCCAGCGGTGTCCATGGAGATGGGTGTGAAGGTCGGTCATGTTGGAGGCAGACGGGAAGGAGTAAGGGAAGAAGAAGAGGAGGTGGCTGGTTGCGCTGGTGCTGGTTTGCCACCATGAAGCACACCTACACTCCACATAGCAACACCTCCACCAAACAACCACCCCTCTCTCCCCCTTTTTTCTCTTCTTCAACGCCAAAGTCGTTCTCTCTCTTCCCTCTCTAATAATCATGATCTTACTCACCCATGCATCTTTCATACACTTTCCCTCTCTAAAGTCCATAACAATGCTGACCTCTCATCATCTCTCTAGAAGACCGACTATATTCTCTTGGAAAAGCTTACTCCCACACCCCCCCGACACCCCGAGTGGCTTTGCTGCGGTCTCCAAATGTGTGGTCAGCACGGTCGACGACATGGTCCAGTCAGTATTAATCAAGTGGTAGTATCAACATAACACACGTCTCACAGAATTCCTAACTCTCTCTTCTTCCTGTCTTCTACAACTTCTCCCGTTGTTAATAGCTTTTCCCTTTCCCAACGCCAACACACACTCTCTTTCTTCTCTCTCTTTTCTCACTCAAAGAAAAACACAAGGAAAGCTAGAAGTCTGCACTTGCATTTCAATGGCAGAAATGTTGTTGCAAGCTAATGCTTCTAAATCTCTTATATTTTTGGTGACGAAGGTTTTGTTTCACTATAAATTTATAATTACTCTTATCATGTTCATCAAACGTCTAAATAATATATCACCACTCAAAAAGGTAACATGAATTGCTGTATTGCCATTACATATTGTGTCGGGTTGATCTTTGCTTAGCTTCTTTGCCCCCCTCTCCGACGAAAAACCTCAGGTCAAAAGCTTCAAACCATACGGTAATAATCAAAAAATTGTACAGCAAAATACCTAGAAAGCGTGTATATATATATGTTTTGCTGGGTGCCCAAAAAGTATATATATTTAAAGAGAGAGAGTTGTAGAGAGGAAAAAAAAAAGGAAAAATGAGCGAGAAGTGGGGCGGTGAGAGGTATTGAAACTTAGAATAGGAAAGCCATTAATTGAGGAGAGAGAAACAATCGTGCAAGAGAAGTCCTAAGAATTGGAATTCGGTGACACGCACGTAATGCTGTTACTGTCACATAGCAAATATTGAGTGGATCACGTCATTGACCTTATTGACCGCTCATTTAGAGATCGCAGCAAAGCTGCTCCCCCCGACACCCCACCCCTGATGTGACAATTAAAAATTTTTACTTTTCCAATTTTGCTCATAATCTCACCCTCTTACTCCAATGTTGTCATCTACCCCTTACTCTAATTATTATAAAAAAAAAAAATTTTTTTGATAATTTTTTTTTTCTTTTGCTCCCACCTCTAAATTTTTTATTAAAAAAAATTGATCAAAATTTTTAATTTCTTTTTACTCTCATCTCATGAATTTTTTATATAAAATAAAAATTTATGATCAAATTTTATAATTTGTTTTACTCCCACCTCCCTGTTTTTATAAAAGAAAGAAATTTTGATCAAAATTTTTTAATTTTTTAAAATTTCTCTTTATTTATAAAATTTAATCCAAACTAATTAACATAATTTTTTTTTTTTGAAAACACTAAAGTAAAAGAATTTAGATTTGTTTTTTGAGACTATCCTTGGAAATTAATAATACATTTTTTACTAGTTTGATTTGTCATAAAAATATATACAAAAAATAATAACTTTTAACATATTAATACAGTGGTAAATTCAACAATACATAAAAATAGAATTTCTAATCAATATCTCCACCAAACTCTCCTTCGGGGCCACTCAGTTCTCCACCCATTATTTCTGACCACAAATTCATTCATACTATATAACTATCAACCCATCACCTAGCTTCGCTTGATACATGTTGCCGCCACCGAATTGGGGTGAGTGGTATTGGGTAATGAGGGCGTAAGAAAACTTGAACGGAGTGATTGCTGCCGACACGGGCAATAGCTATTTCTCGATGCTCATAGACTGGAACTAGGGGGAATCTCAACGACAATTGAGTAAAACAACCCGAATGATATGTGTCAAATGTGTGCAGTACAAGGTTGTATCTTGAAGCGATGATAACTCCCAAAGCCCTAGTCTATCCAATATGCCTCTGATGCTGTAGGCTGGAACCAAACAAGTAAATGTAGAAAAGTGTTTACATAATTGTGCTCTAGATAAAGCACATTGTATAAGTCCATGTTTTGTTAAATCTCTTCGATCAGGTCCATCTGTACCTGTGCCCAATCATCTTTGCCATACCCGACTTGCGCAGCTATCGCCTTGAATCCACAATGACCATAAGCTCGGACGTCAACAGTTTAACTAATAAAATCCTGATAAGCCTCAGGTAATTGTTGAATGAAGGGATCCAAGACGGGTGGAGCTACAGTTTGAGTGTTGCGAATTCTCGAGGTTGCAGTCGGTTGAGTGATCGGTGCATCTAGAGTTGAGTTAGATGCCCCCCTAGATTCTGAAGTGGATACTTCTAGAATACTTTTTATGCGGCGTCTACTTTGCTCATCTCTGCCTGCAGGTCGACCTTTGTGTTCCGTGCTATACACTGGGGCTCGAACTGTACTATGAGATGGATTTGTCCTATCGATAATCCTGTTTATCATATTATCTCGCATAGATGGATCCATCCCCTGTAACAGTTCAAGAACCTCTGATGTCCTGTCAGATCGTGGTCCATCATCATTAGAGTGGTCTGCATAAATACATAACCTAGTCCAATGAGTGTCAATATCCGTCAACGGAATTGGAATACAAAACGAACGGTAATTAGAAAGGTCGTGCAAGCACGGTACTCCATGCGTTACTTTGATTATACAATCGCAATAGCCGGCCATGAAGGGGAAGGCAGTATCAGCGTATTGTAGCTATTCATCGATCAACTCCAACGCCTCTAATGAAATTCGACATATTATGCCACTGAAAATGTAGTCATCCATTTGTTTGTGGCATGGAATGTTGAGAGATCTCTCGAACTACTTCTGAATGTCGCCAAACTGAATTCTTAGCATCTTGTGAATTTTCGCAAAAGATGTATCTAGCAATAACATGGTATTCCCGAGAGATAGCTTTACCCTGGCATGGGTAGACTCCACCCTATAATAGAAAAATGCACTGTGTTTAAATAAGAAAGTTACAAAAAGTAGTTTGCAATGAAATCACTATACCTTTGACTTGAATTACTTCCGAGGTGTATGCAAGTATTTATCCACGCCGCTACAAACCGCTCTTTGTATGACCTTAACCATGTCTCCCAGAGGTATTTTGTTGCACGCGGGTAGGATTTAAACTCTCCGAGAAGGGTGTGCCACTTCTGTTGGCAAGACTCTAGTGTTGATGACATAATTAGCGAGTGCTATAATATGAGAAATCGTTTCATCTCTGGACCAAGAATAGAGCTGTAGTACTTCACCACGTTCTGGTTTATGTGCCAGATATAGAGGATGTGACATGCTATGGGAAAGCATGTATCAATGGCCTTTATTAGCGTCAAATCCCGATCTGAAACGAACACCGATGGCATCAATGCTTCCTTTCCAAGCATCAGGTTCTTCAACGTACCCAAGGCCCATGTCAACCGATTTAACTTTTCATTAGCAAGATATGCGAACATAAGTGAGTATGTTCGCAGTGTGAATGTGATACCCATAACCTCCAACAATGGTATGCGATATTCATTGGTCTTGTATGTTGCATCAATGATCAGCACGACGAGAAAGTTGATATATAGCTCCAGGCTTTTAGGATGAATCTAGAGAATATCTGTAATTTTGTTCGTCTCTAGATTTGTCATAAAAGTATGGAGGTATCTTTTGCTAATTAATTGATCCAAAACATGCTGGATAGGATTTAGACCGCCACATTTGACTTCTTTGTGTTTATAGATGATGTTGTAAACGCTCTGAATCCCCGTGATGTTTGAAGGGTCTCTTTCTTTCAGGACACTGAGAATTTCATGAGGTTTGGTACTGCCAGTAATCTCAAGCACAAATTGTTTTTCCACTGGTTTGAGCCTTGACTGGTACTTGTGACCATCAAGATATTTTGCTGTTTCATGGTTATAAAAACCGCATTTAACTAGTAACCCCACATGACACCATCTGGAGGTATTGGAAAACCTCAAAGCTCAAATGGGTAATCGCATTTTTTTGTTCCATTATTTCTTTGCAAGGGTTATCCTTCAGAAAGAGGCCATGACGATTTGTATTTTCCTCCTCTTTCACAACCAAGAATGCACTTTGGAAGCTTGCAACATCTTAAATTAGCATACCTTTTGATAACAACCACGATGCCATTTTATCGACTAACCCTCCGCACCCAATCTAACATTTTGTCTCTACTTTCAAAAATCTGTCAATAAAAAATAACAAATATGCATAAGTATAATGTTATTAGGTTTACTTTTAATAAATTGATAGTATGATAAAACAATAATAGTCTGATAAAATAAAAAATAACAAATGCTTGCCTGATTAGTGGTAAATTCAGGTGTATAGTCACGACCTCTTTGGGAGATGCTTTCTCCACTTGGAGGATCACTCTCAGATGCCTAACTATCGAAAATTGAGTCAGCCATTGTGCTCTATCTATGGATTACGAGAAAAAAAATATTGACCAAATCTTGATATAAATTGAAGGAGTGATAGTAGAGAAAGTGAAGGTATGAAGAAGATGAGAAAATCTGGAGAAGAGCTTTTCATGTAAATAGAGGGAGGCATATCCGAACAGAAAATCTCTGATCTCATATCCCCTGACAATCCCACTCACTACTGTAACTCCTATTTTTTTTGTTCTTTTCCTATTTTTTTAAAAAATCAAATTAATCAAAACAAAATAAAAATAAAACAACAAATAAAAAATAATACATGCTTGCCTGATCAGTGGTAAATTCAGGTGTATAGAGGGAGGCATATCTGAATAGAAAATCTCTGATCTCATATCCCCTGACAATGCCACTCACTAATGTGACCCCTATTTTTTTTTTATTATTTTCCTATTTTTTAAAAAAATCAAATTAATAAAAAAAAATAAAAATAAAACAACAAATAAAAAATAACAAATGCTTGCTTGATCAGTGGTAAATTTAGATGTATGGAGGGAGGCATATCCGAATAGAAAATCTTATCCAAACAGAAAATCTCTGATTTCATATCCCTTGACAATCCTACTCACTGATGTGACCCATAATTTTTTTTGTTCTTTTCCTATTTTTTTTTAAAAAAAATCAAATTAATCAAAACAAAATAAAAATAAAATAACAAATACTTGCCTGATCAGTGGTAAATTCAGGTGTATTGAGGGAGGTATATCCAAATAGAAAATCTTCTCCAAACAAAAAATCTCTGATCTCATATCCCCTAACAATCCCACTTACTAATGTGATCCTTGTTTTTTTTTTTTTTTGGTTCTTTTTCTATTTTTAAAAAAAATCAAATTAATCAAAACAAAATAAAAATAAAACAACAAATTAAAAATAACAAATGTTTGTCTGATCAGTGGTAAATTCAGGTGTATAGAAGGAGGTATATCTGAATACAAAATCTTATCCGAATAAAAAATATCTGATCTCATATTCCCTGACAATCCCACTCACTGATGTGACTCCTATTTTTTTTGTTCTTTTCTTATTTTTAAAAAAAATCAAATTAATCAAAATAAAATAAAAATAAAACAACAAATAAAAAATAACAAATGCTTGTAAAGAGTGAAAGTGAGAGTATAACCGGACAAAAAAATAAACTACCCATTCCATCATCTCACCCCCCGTGCCAGGGGTGAGAGTAATAGCTCTCATTCTCTTGCCATCAACAAATTTCCTTCAAAACTTTGAAATTAGGTGCCAACAGCTAGATAGCTACTATGAGACATGAGGAGTGGGTTGATTACATATGTTTGCCTATCTCGTGAAAGGGTGGGTTGATTACATAGGTTTGCCTATCTCGTGAAAGGGAGAGTGAGAGGGAATGTGTAGCATTGTATGAAAAGCAATTAATGCTTCCACCAACCCATGCCAGCAAAAATTTGAGAAAGGAGAAAAAGAGGAGAGAAAGAGAAAGGATAGAGTCATGTGACCTGTGAGAGCCGTCGGAGTGGGACTCACAATTTAAAAGTTTTAAGCGAGATTTTGAACATGCAACTTCAGCTCAAAATTAATCTCATTCATTGAATTGTGGCCAAAATGAATATCAACCACTGGATCAAATTGTCTCTCTGAGACATTTCAAAAATCCGAACTGCAATGTAATATAGATATTACGATATTGTTTTGTAATAAAATTTTAACATTAACATAAGATAATAAAATATAATACCATAGTGTACTATTCTATTTGTGTAATATTAATACAATGTAATGTTATATAGATTGGTATTTCTATCCTATTAGATAAATGCAATGACTCAGTTGGTGAGGACTGTAAAATTATAAAATATACCTAAATTGACCTACAAAGTCAAACAAATAACTGAACATTCTTTCTTCTATAAATAATTTGAGAACAAGAAAATAAATTTGATGATCAGTTTAAGGGTAAAATAATAAATACAAAACATCTTTGAAAGATTTTCACTTTCTCCACGTTAATTAACTTCGCTATTCTTTATAGTTGGTGGGAATAATGGGATTAGTAAGTGTAGTGGGAACATATGAATGCCTCTACTTTTAGTATAACATAAATAAGAATATATACAAATATGGGCAAAATAGTATTGTTGTTGCTAATACCAAGACATGGGATATAGTATAGTATTATATGTCTTTGTATTAGAGGTGCCACTTGAGTCGACCGGAATGCTAATCCTGTAGCCATTTTTCGTACAAACTCACCTAGTTTCCCTAACCCAAAGGGAAATTCAAGTTAATCCTTAACTTAATTCTGCAACCCAAGTACAACACTATTCTAAATAGCGGTTTTCGTGAAAGCGCTACTTGGAAAAGCGCTTTCTGTGTCCTATTTTGCCAATCGCAAATCAAGTGTAAATGATATATACGACACAATATAAAGCTATTAAAAATAGCGCTTTTTAATGGAAACATTATTTCTAAGAGCGTTTTCATAAAAAAACACTATTTAAAATAACACTTATATCAGAAAATTAGCCCCCACCAGCAGTATTCAGTTAACTGGTCCCAATAACCCATAACTCCTCAACCGAGATCTTGTTTCTCTTATCGTCAGTTTGCACACGTCACTTGTGACCCACCCGTGCCACAACTTAGGTTTCGCGCGCGCTGAACGCTATTTGCCCATTTCGGCACCCAAATGACCTGATACAGGGTATTTGAAAACACCTAAGTTTTGCGGTTGAAAATATTGCTTAATTTTCAAACCGACACCCTGTTTCCCATATCGCCAGCTCTCACACGTCACTCGTGACTCACTTGTGTCATGACTCAAGTTTCACACACGCCGGACCCTATTTCCACATTTCGGTACCCTAAAAGCCCAATAAAAGGTATTTCCAAAAGCCTAAGTCTCGTGTTTGAAAACTTTGCATAGATTTCAAATCAAGACCATGTTTTCTGTGCCGTCAGCTCTCATACGTCACTCGTGACTCACTTGTGCCACAACTTAGGTTTGGTGTGAGTTAGACCCCTTTCCCCATTTTGCCACCCCAGTGACCCAATACGTTGTATTTCAAAAAACCTTAGTCTTGTGTTAGAAAATTGCCGTTTCATATGTCGTTAACTCCCAAACATCACTCATGACCCACCTATGCCATGACTTAGATTCCATGTGCGCCGAACCTTGTTTCCCTATTTTGGCACTCTAACGGCCCCATACAAGGTATTTCAAAAAACCTAAGTTTCGTGATTGAAAACTTTACATTATTTCCCAACCGAGACCCCATTTTTCATGCCGTCAGCTCCCACGCGTCGCTCGATACCCATTTGTGCCACGACTTAGGTTTAGCGCACACCGAACCCTGTTTCCCCATTTTGACACCCCAAAGGCCAGGTATGAGGTATTTCGTAAAACCTAACTTTCATGTTTGAAAACTTTGCATAATTTTTTAACTAAGACATGATTTCCAAGGATTGCATTATAAAATGACATAAGTTTGAATTACCAAAGTGATGGTATAAGTTTGCATTATAAGTTTGTTTTACAAGTAACCAAAAATAAATAACATGCAAAAGAACCCACAACTATAAGTTTGGGCTTGAGATGAAAATATACCTAAATATTATACATGACCACATGTACCACTTTGGGGAGGCATCCTATCTCTATTAGACTAACAAACAAATACATTTTTAATATTATGTAGTCTGGTCTAACATGGCTCAATTTGCATCATCTACGAAAACCCCTCTTGATCAATATGCTGTTATGGCTAAGTCATATGGAATGTATCCACTAGATCAACATGTGGACTGCTCTTGAGGTAGGTGACTTACAAGACCCATTTACCTTTGATGGTGATATGGAGATGTAGTATGGAATGTCGGACGAGGTGAAATATGACCCTTGTTCTACATGAAGGGCGTCTATACTCCTCGCCCTCCAGCTAACAACAAATCACAATAATGTCATGCCCTAGTTTTTTGCACCATCGAGATGATGTGTGGGAAACACACGGTACTCTCCTATTATAATTCATCCTCCTAGAAGGACGAGTGCAACTAGGTTTGAATTGAAAATTGATTTGAAAAAGGGATTCTGGAAAAAGGTTTAGAGTCACTACCTAACTTTGTTAAGGTAAGTTAGGTTACCTAAAACTAAATGCAATATGAAGATTAAACTTAGGATTTTTGCAAAGGTTTGGAAAACTTCCTCAAAAGAGGGTTTTTAGAGAAAACATGTTATTTGGCAACCTTTGGAAAGATTTAAGTCCTTTTTTAAATTAACTCCGTTTTGGTCTTTGAAAACAGTGATTTTAGGTTTGGAGGTTGGTTACGTATAGGGAAGATGCACTAGACTATCACCCTATCCCGCTCTTGCGGTACCTAAATGTCTTTTTATCCTAGGTTCACTCATTTAGAATCTTTGATTACCTAATATCCAATTATGTCCACTTTTAGAATTTTAGAAAGAAGTTTGAGTCATCACTTTAGGGATGAGATGATGTACGATATGCAAGTGCATAAAAAAAGTTTGAAGAGAGACTTTGGAAAAGGGAATTGGAATTTGGAAAAGGTTGTGACCACACCCATGCAAGTTGCCTACGTATCCCTTTGTTGGAAATCAGGTCAATCGTAGTTCAAACTCAGGGTGCAAATGAAAATAGACACTTTTAGGTCTTGTTTGATTTGAAAAGAAATTTTGGGGCCTTTAGAAAATTTGACTCGAGAAATTTTTTGATTTGAACTTTGATTGGAAGATTGAAAATTAAACTTTGATTTGAAATCGAACCTTGAAGTAAAACTTGGACTTATTTTGGAAACTTTGAATTGAACTTTGAAATCATCTCGACTTGAATTGGAGTTTGAAAACCATCTTGGTTTAGAAAAGAAGTCAAGGTTCCTAACTTTGGGTTAGGGTTGAACTAGGGCTTAGACATCCTAGGACTTAGGTAACCTAGGGTTGAAGCATGTAATCGAATTGAAAAGATTTGATTGGAACTTGAAAGACTTGATTATAGAAAGTTTGATCTTAGAAAGATTGGATTTAGGAAAAGATTGGAAAGGATTTGATTTGATTTAGAAATATTTGATTTTGACAAACTTGGAAAGTTAGAATTTGAAAATTTTAAACTTAGGAAAGTTTTGAATTAGGAAGGTTCCAAATTAGGAAAGTATCATTTTTGGAAAGTCTTGGTTTAGAAAATATTTAACTTTGGAAAGATTTGATTTTGGAAAGATGTGATTTTGGAAAGTTTCGAATTAGAAAAGTTTTGATTTTGGAAAGATTTGAATTAAGAAAGGTTTGAATTAAGAAAAGTTTGAACTTGGAAGGGTTTGAAGTTTGGAAATATTTGAGATTGGGAAAGATTTGAAAATTAGGAAATATTTGATATCTATTTCTTGAAATTGAAGATTGAATTTTGTTTCCAAAAATAGATGATTCGATTTAGTTTCTTATTTGGACAAGATTTGATTTGCTTGAAATTAGAAAGCTTTCGTTTTGGAAATTTATCATTTTATGTGACTTTTGATTTGGGAAATCTATAATTTAAAGTTAAACTTGAGTTTGGAAATATAGGATTGCATGTAGAAAATGGCTTTGGAAATCCATGGTTTGATACAAATAGAAAGCGATGATTTTTTATGTGAGAAAACTAGGGCTTCCTAAACTAGGGATTCTAGGGTTTTGACTTGAACTTCAAAACTAAGAGTTTTTGGAAAGTAAATATTTGAAAAGAGTTTTTAGAAAGTAGAATTGCAAAATGATTTTAGAAAGGTTTGAATATAAACTTTTGAAAGTCTCTTAAATATCTCACTTTCCTAAAACGATTCTAATCATGAGAAGACTAAAACCATTCTAGGGTTGTGATTTTGACAACAAATAGGGTTTAAGACCCTAATATGGATTTTGATAGTCTCTTTGAATGTAATACTTTTCTAAAACAACCCTAACCATGTGTAAGCACCCCATTTTTGCTTGCTTGGCAATTTCTGGCCCGACTAGACTTACATTCGAACCGACATAGACACATTCAAGCTCAAACCAGTTTTTGAAACTCAATCTAGTCAACCAACCCCTTTGCTGTCCCGTCGGGCCTAATAGAAGCAAGATGACTAAAAGGCCCTTAGGGCACTACTCAGTTCAATTCTAGTTAGCACGTCTTCTTAAAGACGGTAAGTCCCTATTTCATCTCAATTCTAAATCCAATTCTAGTCTAAGTCAATCAAACTCAATCCAGCCCATTTTTTGAGAAAATTGATCCCTCAGATGGTAAATCCATCCAACATGGCACGTTTCCTGAGAAAGTATAAAATCCTTCGGAACGATAAGTCCCTTTAAACCCATCGACCAGCACAGAATCCAAGCCCCCGAGATGGTAGAGTGGTTCACTTCTGGCGCTTGCTAGCCGGCTAATGTTGAATGTCTACTATCCGAAATGTCAAACGGGAAAGTACCTAAGGCCCCGAGATGATAAGACCATCGAGTAGCTTCTTGAGATCAGGTAGTCTCCGAAATGAACGCGCACTGTCAAAGTGACAAAAATACTCACAAACATCACAATCATCAGAGTGACGAAAACACTCTCAAACAAGTCCACATTAGGAATTGCCAACAAACCCCCTGTGTCACGGGACCGAATTTGCCTCTTGGCCATGGCACATTTAACAAAGGACAGAATACCTTTGGAAACCAACTCGTCACACACCGTTAGAGTGACAGAAATACTCAAAACCTAGGTCAACACCAATGACTACTAGCCCACTCCAATAAAAAATGACCAAACTGCCCCTTGGGCTCTTCCGGCACACCTCTTGAGAAAGTACCTAAGTCCTCAGAGTAGTAAGTCTACCCTTGCAAGATTGTCCCAAAGACAATCCGGTATATTCAAGTGCCTTCCAGTCGCTTCCGGATCAATTCCGAGAGCATCCGGTCAAGATGACCATTTTGTCCCTAAGCGTTCAATTGCCTCTAGGAATCACACCGGCTTTGGGTATAAAACTGGTTACCTTCTAAGGATACCTCTAACAATATTCTCAACCTTCTAGTACCTTTTCGAACCATTCCAAGTCTACCTGGTGCAAAATGACTATTTTGCCCCTAGTGGGTTGGTCGCCTTCTCCAACCACACTGGCTTTAGGTATCAAACTGGCAATCTTTTAAAACACTCTCAATAGTGTTTCTAACCTTCTAGCCTTCTCACGGGTCACTCTGGGTCTATTCCGGTGTTTTTCTTGTTCAAATGACCGTTTTGCCTCTAGTGGGCCCGATTGACCTTTTTAACTATCCCGGCATTGTTTCTCAAGCTAGTTACCTCCGAGACACTCTTTCAAGGGTTCTTGTCCATCCCCGACCTTCCAGACCATTCCTAGAATTTATGGAGTCGCTTCTAGTAGAGCCAAGCCAAAAATTGCATGGTAGTCACTAGAACAGGCACCCAAATCTTCTGTCTTGCGTCCTAAAGGTCAAAAGATCTATTTCTTGCCACTTCAAAAGTTTCCCAAAGTGGTTGTAGTGGCACTAAGCCAAAAAATGGCCTGGAGTGGCGCTAAGGTTAAAATTCCACTGGCACCACTGCAACAGGCGTTAGTTCCTGTTTCAATTGCCTATAAATGTAGACCTTTTCCTGCATAAAAAGAGTTGCAATCTTAGTCCAGAAAAGCTATCTCTCTGAAAACAGAGCTCGAATTCCCTCAAAACCATAATTCTCTCAAGCCTTCTCAAACCCTAGCCTCCATACACTCAAACTCTAGCCTCCCAACACTCCATACACACAAACCCTAACTTCTATACACTTCATACACTCAAACACAAGCCTCTAAAAATCTATTAAAGATCAAGTACTGTGTGTTCAAAGATCTCAAGGGGAAGCAAACAAGGTAAATAAAGCAAGCAAAGTAATCAAAGCAAAAAGAAGAGACAAGGTAGGTTTTCAATTTAGTTTATACAATTCCCTCCTCTCTCTTCTTTCTCTAAACATGCTTGGGCTCTTCTATTTTAATCCTCATTTTCTACCTCCTCTTCTTGCATGCTTGAAACAGGGGACTCCCCAATTCATGCCTAGAAAGGATTATTGAAGGTCACCGTGCTGGGGGCTTTTTTAAGTTCGACCTAAGACGGTGTGGGTTCGGCCCCCTTAATTATGTGGTGAAGTCCAACCTTGTATGTTCATGCCCCTATTGCATTGTGGTTATCATGTTCATACATTGCTTTCAAAATTACATTTAAAGTTATTTTCAAAACTTGCATCAAAGTTCTGTTTCAAAACTTGTATTCAAAACGGAGTTCTTTCAAACTTGTTTTCAAAATTACACTCCAAGGATGATTCTAGCCATTTCATGGTTAGGGTTATTTTAGGAAAGTGTTCTATTTAATATAACCATCAAGGTCCAAATCTTGGAGTTCAATCCTTAAATTATTTTTATCAAAATCACAATCCTATGATGATTCTAGCCATTCTATGGTTAGGGTTATTTTAGGAAAGTGTTACATTCAATGTGATCATTATGATCCATATTTTAAACCCTAATTGTTGTCAAAGTCACAACTCTCGAATGGCTCTAATCTTTTCATGGTTAGAATCATTTTAGGAAAGTGAGATCAAGAGACTTGCAAAAGTCCATATTTAAATCTCTTTCCAAATAGTTTTTGCAAATCCACTTCCTCAAAACTCTTTTCAACGATCTACTTTTCATAAAATCTTTGTCTTGAAGTCCAAGTCAAGCCCTAAGGTCCACGTTTAGGAAACCCTAGTTTTCTCACTTAAAATCATGACTTTCTATTTGCCTCAAATCACAACTTTCCAAAATCTTTTCCTACATAAAATCATAGATTTCCCAATCATGGATTTTCAAAACTCAACCTTTCCAATTTTAAGTCAAATCAAATATTCCAATTTTGGAAACTAAATCAAATCCTCTATTTTTTAAAACAAAATCCAATCATTTGCTTTATGAAATAGAAATCAAATCTTTCTTAATTCCAATATTTTTAAATTCCGAAACTTCCTTTTTCAAAACTTTCCAAAAAAATAAAACTTTCATTTTTCAATTGAAATCTAATCTTTTTAAATGCTTTGCATAAACCCTAGGTCTTAGGGTTGCCTAAATCCCAAGTTACCTCAATCTTAGGTTAAACATTTTCAAACTCAACTTTCTAAATTCAACTTTTCAAATCTTTTCAAATTTCAAATTTCAAATCTTTCTAAGTTCAAACTTTTCTTAAATCAAAACTTTCCCAAAATGGGGGCTTTTTAAATTCAAATCTTTACAAAATCCAAACTTTTCTAAAATGGAACCTTCCTAATTCAAAGTTTTTCTAAGTTCAAGCTTTTCAAATTCTAACTTTCCAAGTTCTCTCAAGTCAAATATTTTCGAATCAAGTCAAATCGTTAAAAGTCTTTTCAAGTCAAGTGTTTCTAAATCAAATCAAATCATTTTCAAATTTCAAATCTTTTTAAGTTCAAATCTTTTCTAATTCAAAACTTTTCCAAATGGACCTTTCTTAATTCGAAACTTTCCTAAAATAAAACTTTCCTAATCCGAAACTTTCCTAAATCGGAACTTTTCAAAATACAACTTTCTAAAATCAAACCTTTTTATTTCGAGTGCATGTTTCAACCCTAGGTTGCATAAATCCTATGAGGCCAAAGCCCTAGTTCAATCCTAACCCTAAGTTAGGAAACTTCAACTCTTTTCTAAAACTCAAGTCCAAAACCAAGATGGTTTTCAAACCCCAATTCAAGTCAAGATGACTTCAAAGTTCAATTCAAGTTTTTCAAATCAAAGTCAATTTCGACTGTAAGTCCAATTTCAAATCCTCCAATCAAAGTTCAAAGTCAAATCTTTTCAAACATTTCAAAGACTTCAAAGTGTCTATTTTCAATCGGACCCTGAGTCCTAACTACAACTGACGTGATTCCCAACAAAGGGATACGTAGGCAACCCTCATGGGTGCGATCACAACCTTTTCTAATTTTTCAATTCCACATCCTTTTTCAAGTTTTTAATTTTCACAACCTTTTTTAGGCTTTAAATCCTCTCTTCAAATCTATTTTCAAAATCAAGTCCTTTTCTTGCACTTACATATCATGCATCATATATTTCTTTTAAAAGTGGATATAATTGGACATTGGATAATTAGAGTTTCTAAATGAGTGGACCTAGGGTAAAAAGACATGTAGGTACCGCAAGGGCAGGATAGAGTGATAGCTTAGTGTATCTTCCCTATAGGTAACCAACCTCCAAACCTAAAATCACTGTTTTCAAGAGACCAAAACCGAAGTAATTTTTTAAAAAGGACTTAAATCTTTCCAAAGGTTTCCAAATAACCTGTTTTCTTTAAAATCCCTCTTTTGAGAAAGTTTTCAAAACCTTATTCAAAAACCCTAAGTTTAATTTTCATATTGTACTTAGTTTTAGGTGACCCAACTTACCTTAACAAAGTTAGGTGGCGATTCCAAATCTTTTCAAAAAGCCCTTATTCAAATCAATTTCTAATTCAAACCTAGTCGCACTTGTCCTTCTAGGAGGATGAGTTCTAATGATAGAGTATTGTGTTTTTCTCACTTGTATTTTCTAGAGTGCAAAAAATCAGGGCACAACACCATGGAATGGGTATAATCATCTTAGAGTTGTGATTTCTTGAAAAATATTTTAAGATTTAAACTCAAATTTAGACCTTAATGGTCACATTAAATATAACATTGTCCTAAAATAACCCTAACCATGGAATGGTTAGAATCATTTTAAGGCTATAGTTTTGAAAACAACTTTGAATGAAAAGGTTTTGAATGCGAGTTTTAAAAATAACTTTTTTAAAAACACCTTTGAATGCATGATCATGATAGCAACAATGCAATAGGGACATGAACATACAAAGTTGGGCTTTACTACATAACTAAGGGGGCCGGACCCACACCGTCTTAGGTTGTACTCAAAGAGAATCCCTGACACGGTAATTCCTTCCAAGGCCTTCCTAGGCAACTGCAAGGTCCCTTGTTTCAAACATACAAGAAGAGGAGGTAGAAGATGGGGATTAAAATAGAAGAAAACTCAAGTGGGTTAAGAGAGAGAAGAGAGAGAATGGGATTACATAATTTAACTAGAAACCCTACCTTGTCTTCTCTTTGCTTTGATGCTTTGACGGTGGACTTTGCTTGGACTTTGAGTAGATCTTTAAGAGCTTCCAAGGGTTGGACTTGACCTTCAATGGATGCTTGGAGGCAAGGATTTGAGTGTGTAGATTGTATTGATACTAGGATTTGAGTGTATGGAGGCTAGGGTTTGAGGGGGACTCGAGAGAATTAGGGTTTTAAGGGAATTATAGCTCTATTTTTAGAGAGACAGAATTTCTGAAGTGATTTTGCAGACCCATAATATGTAGGGGGTGGCCTGTATTTATAGGCAATTGAAGCTAGCTCTAGCACCTATTATAGTGACACCAGATCATTTTTTGGCTAGTGGTGCCATCCACTTTAGGAAACCTCTTAGAGTGCAAGAAACAAATCTTTGACCCTTGGGATGAAAGGCATAAGATTTGAGCTCCTGTCCTAATGATTACCATGCAAGTTTTGGCTTGGCTTCACTAGGAGTGACTCCAAAAAGTCTGGGAATAATCCAAAAGATTTCGAGTAACTAGACTCGGTCAGGAATTGACAAAAACCTTTGAAAGAGTGTCCCAGAAGTAGCTGGCTTGAGAACTAGAGTCAGAATAGTTTAAAAGGGTGGCTGACCCACAAGAGGCAAAATAGTCAATTGATTGGGGGGAACACCGGGATCAACCCAGAATGATCCGTGAGAAGACTTGAAGGTTAGAAACACTATTGAGAGTGTTCTAAGGGATTGTCGATTTGATAACCAGAGCCGGTGTGGTTGGAAAAGGCGATCATCCTACCAAGGGTAAAACGGGCATTTCGTACTAGGTTTACTAGAATGGACTCTGAATGATCTGTAAGGGTATTAGCAAGTTGGGGATACTATTAGAAGCATCCCTAAAAGGTAATCGGTTTGATACCTAGAACTAGTGTGGTTCTCGGAGGCGATTAGATGTCTAGGGGTAAAATGGTCATTTGGTTTCAAGTGGGCCTGACAGGCCCAAGAAGTGACCGTTAAACTGGATTGGAGTTTGGAGAGGGGGGTTAGAGTCTGAATGTGCATGTGATGTTTGAAAGTGAACTCGATCGGACCAGAGATCGTCAAGCGGCAAAAATGGGGTGCTTACAGCTGCCTTTCTTTTTCTGTCTTTACTTGTCAAAGACAGAAAATGATAAAGTAAGGGTCCCATGTTGTCCGCGAGGCGATCAACAGGATTAGAAGAGTTGGAATATGGGGAATAGTTTCCTTTAACTTGATATTCCATCTAGCAGAATGATACTCCTCCAGGGAGGTCCACAATCAATGTTTGGATACTGATACTTCTTTAACCGACACTTTATCTACCGAAATGATACTCCTCTGGAGAGGTTCACGGGTGATATCTGGAAATTGATTCTTCTTGAATTGGCTCTCAGTCTAGCAGAATGGTACTCTTCTAGGAAAATTGATTTTTCTTAAACTGGCGTTCTGTCTGGCAGACTGATACTCCTTTGGGGAAATTGATTCTTCTTGAACTAACACTCCATCTGGCTGAATGATACTCCTCTGGGAAAATTGATGGTAGATGTCTTGATACTGAGCACGGGGCACCCTGGGAGACTGCTTCGTGCTTGTGATTCTCTTGTCTTAGAATGTGAAAGAGAGGACATTAGTCCATCCTTGTCGGGATTTCTTGAGGTTCAAATGCAGGGTGTTGGCTTCACTATTGAGTTTTGATTTTGGGCAAATAGGATTCTTGCTGACATGTCCCTAAAGGGATAGTGCTTCTCTTAAGTCAACTTCTGGGAGGAGTGAGGTCTCTTTTTTTTTTTTTTTTTTGTTCAAGGTATCTAAAAAGTCAAACACCTTTGGCCGATTTGTTTTGAATGGATCAACTAGTTTGGAAGGGAGGTGTAGGGTGGGTTGTTGCCCCATTCTCTGTTTCTTGTCAGCTATAAAGTCTGAGCTTTCTGAGATGTGTGCTGGTGCTAGAGATGTTTGAGGTTACTTGATTACGGGGTGGCTTTAGCTCCTTTTTGTGCTTTGCCCTATTCCTTGTTTCCTATTTAAGAGAAAGAGAGAGATATAGAGTAAAGTTTTGTGCAAAAATAGTTAATTTATGCCAAGTCTAAAAATGCATAGGTAAAGGGGTGAATGCATATCATACTTTTTGATAAATGTACATACATGAATGGAATTGAATGCATGTCATACTTTTTTTTTATGAATGCACATACATGAATGGAATTAAATGCATGCCATACTTTTGATAAATGCATATGCAACAATAGAATTGAATACAAGTCATACTTTTGATGAATGCACATATTTTACATATGGATAAGAATGGATACATGCCCCCTTGGATTTGGCCCAGGGTTCATGTTCAATTATGATCGAAAGGATTGGATATGATAGCACTTGCACCACTCCCCGAAATTCAACCCATTGACTCGTTTTTCCCCCTTCTCTCTTATTGGAAAGAAAAACTCTCTTTAGTGTGTTGACCCAAAGGTTGATCTCCATAGTTGATAGATGATTTTGATGATAATAAACCTAGTCATTATGAACTAATGTGTTTAACTTGAGTGTGCAGCTTCGTATGATAAAACTTGTTCAGATTTATGGACAATCATGAACTGTGGAGTACCATAGAAGATCTTGTCAGTACCTCATAAGAGTGCCAACACAATTAATGGCACATGTGAAGACTGTGACAAAAACAATATCTGTACCACCCTAATCAAAGTGATGACACCCGCAGAAGAAGGATTTTGGCTTGGTTATACATGTGATTAATAATATCCATGGTCAATAAAGACCCTTGATCCCCATATTCATATCAATTCATTAAAAGCATCATGAATCTTGAGAAAGTTGTCCTCATAGCATTATGGAGAAAGCTAATAAGAGGAGCAAATCAAAGATTGTCGATAATACAGAAGATTGATGGCACCCAATAGTCTGACAGAGTGAAAGTTTTCACCAGCACAAGTAGTTTCTTGATTTTCGAACAGTTGTATTAATAAAAGGCTACCAAAGGATAAAAATAATTAAGAAGTTTAGAAAACTATCAAGAAGATTAGTAAAGCTCAAACACATTCACACCATTAAAGACTGATTGGCAAAGAGAATAATAGACATCTGTGGATAGTAACAACAATTGCAGTAGAGAACCAGATTGTTGACAATCTTGTGAAAAAATAAAATGGCAAAAAGAGCAGGGAGACAGATTGACAGCACAAGATAAAGACTGCTGATAATCTTGTAAAAGAATAAATGATAAACGAAGAAGGAAGATGGAGTAGTAGCATGAGATAAAGAATGCTGGCATTTTTGTTGAATGGCAATGACAAAAGAAGTGGTAAGCCAAGATTGGTGACACTAGTGAAACAATTGCTGACAATCTCGGTAAAAATCACTGCGAAAGAAAGGAGAGAGTTAGATTGGCAGCACCAACAGAAGATTGCTAATAATCTCGGTAGGCAATGGGAATCCGCTCTAACGGTCAGATTTTTGAATCTGTCTTAGCCGCCCTTACATTAAATGCACCTTCAACAGTTCTAGTAACTATTTCTTCAAAGAGACTATAAACATATGAGTTCAAACTCATTTATGGGCAAGAGACAAGGATCTTAAAGTGCATAAAATCCAAAAGCCCTAAATCTTCCTCATTACTCTACAACTACTACCAACCGAGAGGAACCATTGAGCTGTAACATTTATTATCTTCACTTCTAAGAGTGATTGGCGTTACATAGCAACCTCATTACTTTCGAAAAAGTTGTTGTAAACCTCTGGAGCTTGAGTGTAGCTTGGGTAACACACTTGTAAAATCAAGAGCTTGGATTGGAGCTTCTCGGTAGTAAGGATTTTGTGTGAATCCTTGAATGCAATAGTGAACTGGGAACTTGAAGAAACTAGCAGCTGTGTAAAGTGAAGATTATATAGTGGAATACCTTCGAGGGGAATGAGGAAGAGAGGACATAGGCAAGGATTAATCCGAACCTCTGTAAATCTCTTGTTCTCTACTTACTGTTGAATGTGTGTATGATAATTACTAAATGTTTGTCCATGCTACCTGTGTTTGTTAGCAATCTTAAGTTGCATCAGTATTACTTGGTAGTTGTCTTCATCCAATTAAAAATTGATTTTATTTATACTGTAGGTTCCACCTTAATTTCAAAAAGAACCCAATTCACCCCTCTTCTTGTGACATTCTTTAAGCCAACAATTGGTATCAGAGCCTAGTGCCCACATATATAGGCTTTCCATCCTTGAGTAAGATCCATGGCCAACATTGCTGGAACCTCTCTTGTAGAAGGTCAATCCACAAATAGACCTCCATTGTTTAATGGCATGAACTACAATTACTGAAAAAATAGAATGAAAATTTATAGTCAATTTGTGGATCATGAGCTGTGGAGAATCATTATAAATGGACCTAGAATTCCCACTAAAAGGATTGAATCTGTTGAGGTGGCCAAACTTGAGAATGAATGGAATGCTGATGATTTTAGAATTATGCAAGCTAATGCTAAGGTTATGAATGTGTTGTATTGTGCATTGATCCTATTGAGTTTAATAGAATTTTAACTTGTGATACTACTACAGAAATTTGGGATAGGTTAGAAGTCACTCATAAAGGTACAAATCAGGTAGAAGAATCTAAAATCAATCTCCTTGTACATAACTATGAAATGTTTAAGATGAAGACTGAGGAATCTATTATCAAAATATTTACCAGATTTATTGATATTATAAATGGATTGAAATCTCTTAGAAAGATTTATTCTAATAGTGAATAGGTAAGAAAGATACTCAGATCCTTGCCTAGAAGTTGGGAAGCTAAGGTGATAACATTAGAGGAGGCCAAAAATCTGAATACTCTGCCTCTAGAAGAACTGCTGGGGTCACTTATGACCTACGAGCTAACTCAAAAGTAAAATACACAAGATGATGATGATGAGAAGAAAAAAAGGAAAATTGCCTTCAAATCTACCTCAAATGAACCAGATAGTGATGGAGAAAAAAATGAGGATTTAGCCCTCATCACTAGAAAATTTAAGAAATTCATGAGAAAGAAGTGGAGGAAAGGAAAAAAGTTTAAAGCTAAGGGAGATTCAAGCAAAGGAGACTCTATCAGAATCTATTTTTAATGCAAGAAACCTGGGCATATCAAATCTGAATGTCCTCAACTCAAGAAAAGAAGAAAAAGGAGCAACGAAGCTGCAGCCATGGCAGCAACTCTGAGTGGGAGTGAAGAGTCTAGCTCAGAGGAAGAATCTGACATTGAAGAGATTGCTAACCTCTGCTTGATAGCTCATGAAGAAGATGAAAATAAGGTATTTACTTCTAACTTTACTCTAGATGAACTTCAAGATGCTTTTTATGATTTGATGGATGAATTCAAAAAATTAGGAGCCAAAAACTGTTTTCTAAATAAGATGATTTCTATCTTAACTAAAGAAAATAAAACCTTAGTTTCTGAAAATAAGTCTTTAAAAGAGAAAATCAAAGACCTGGAAAACACTCTGGAAAAATTTGTGAAGGGAAAAGAAAATCTTGATTCAATTCTAGGAAATAAAAAATGTACCTTTGATAGAGGAAGAATTGGTTATAATCCTATTGTTAAAAAGAAGTCATATAAAAACCTTTTGCTCAACCAAATGCTTCTAAAAATAGATGTTTTTACTGTCAAAAAATTGGTCATTGTGTCAGTTAGTGTTGGTTAAGAAGAACTTACAAAAATGATGTTAAGATGAAGGGGAAACCAAAGATGATTGTTGACACTAACCCTGCACGACACAATATGAAGTGGGTACCAAAAATCAGAACTTAAAATCTACTTTGTGTAGGTTTGTTTAAAGTCCCAACTAAAGAAAGAAATGTGGTATTTGGATAGTGGCTATTCAAGGCACATGACAGGGGATAAAAGTCACTTCTCTTCTCTTTCTCCCAAAGATGGAGGAATGATGACCTTTGGTGACAACATCAAGGGTAAGATCATTGGGATTGGCAGTATTGGTAAGGATTCTTCAACTATAATTGAAAATGTCCTTCTAGTTAAAGGTCTTAAACACAACTTACTAAGCATTAGTCAGCTGTGTGATATAGGGTTCAAAGTAATTTTTGAATCTTCAAAATGCTCTGTGGTTAGTGCATTTGATGGCTATACTAATCTGACTGAGATAAGACAAGGTAACATATATATTTTTAACTTGAATGATTTATCTGCATGCACATTAAAATGTCTATCTGCTGTAAATAAGCATGATGCTTGGTTATGCATAAAAAGTTAGGACACATTAGCATAAGCTCAATTTCTAAAGCTGTAAAACATGACATGGTTGTTGGTTTGCCTAAGATCAAGTTTGAAAAAGATAAAATGTGTGGTGCATGTCAGAGAATCTTTTAACTAAAAAATAGAGATTTCAACCACAAGACCTCTTTAATTGCTGCATATGGACTTATTTGGACCAACTAGAATACTTAGCCTTGGAGGGAAATAATATACTTTTATGATTGTGGATGATTATTCTAGATATGCGTGGACTTACTTTCTTGCTCACAAAGATGAAACTATATCTATGTTTGTCAAATTCTTCAAAAGGGTCCAAAATGAAAAAGGTTTTGCCATATCTGCTATTAGAACATATCATGGAAAAGAATTGATTGCTCCCCACTCAAAATTTTTTGTGATGAAAATGGTTTTGAACACTCAGTCCCTAGAACTTCTCAGCAAAATGGTGTTGTTGAAATGAAACATAGAAATGTAGAAGAAATGGCTAGAACCATGCCATGTGAAAATGCTTTACCTAAATATTTTTGGGCTGAGGCAGTGAATACAACTTGCTATATTCTAAATAGAATCCTTATTAGAAGACATCTAAAAAGACTCCCTATGAGCTTTAAAAAAGGAAGAAAACCAAACATTTCATATTTCTATGTTTTTTGTTGTAAGTGTTTTGTTCTAAAGAATAACAAAGAAAACCTAGGAAAATTTGATGCTAAGTTTGATGAAGGTGTTTTTCTTGGTTACTCTTGCATAGTAAAGCTTTCAAAGTGTTCAACAAAAGAACTTGAGTATTTGAAGAGTCAATTCATGTTACATTTGATAAAACTAACACTCTTGCAAGCAGAAATGATGAAGCAAATGAATCAGTCTCGAGTGCTAGCAATATCGATGAAGTGTTAACACGTGGAGCAACACTGCCAAGAAAAATTAGAGAAGCAAAAACTGAGGAAAAGGAACCAAGTCCAACCCTAACTTAGCAGCAAATAGAAGTAAATGAGGGATTGCCAAGAGAATGAAAATTTGTACAAAATCACCTTCAAGATCAAATTCTTGGTGATCCATCAAAAGAAGTAAGAACCAGAGCTTCCATCAGAAATCTGTGTGTACGCTCTGTCTTCTTATCACAAATGGAACCAAAGACTTTTCAAGAAGCTGAAAGAGATGAATACTGGATTAATGCTATACAAGAAAACCTAAATCAGTTTGAAAGAAGCAAAGTATGGAATCTTGTCCCTAGACCTGAAGAATATCCAATTGTAGGTACCAAATGGGTTTTTAGAAATAAAATGGATAAAGTTGGTACTGTCATCAGAAATAAAGCAAGGTTAGTTGCACAAGGCTACAGTCTAGAAGAAGGTATTGACTATGATGAAACCTTTTCACCTGTTGCTAGACTAGAAGCAATTAGAATGTTATTTGTATTTGCATATTTTAAAAACTTTAAGCTTTACCAAATGGATGTCAAAAGTGCTTTTCTAAATAGTTTTATAAATGAAGAAGTCTATATTGAGCAACCACCAGGTTTTGAGAATGATAAATTTCCTGATTATGTTTTCAAATTATTTAAAGATTTGTATGGTTTAAAACAAGCACCTAGAGCATAGTATGAAAGACTAAGCATAATTTTGTTAGAAAATGGCTTTTCAATAGACAAAAGGTTGACACTACTCTATTTATCGAAAACAAATATTTTGATATGTTTATTGTACAAATATATGTAGATGACATTATCTTTGGATCTACTAATGAAAACTTGTGCAAGGATTTCGCTAAAAAGATGCAGAGAGAATTTGAAATGAGTATGATGGGAGAGCTAACATTCTTTCTTAGACTACAAATCAAGTAATCCAAAGATGAAATATTCATAAATCAGTCTAAGTACATCAAGAACATGCACAAAAGATTTAATTTCAAAGATCTAAAACAGATTGGGACACCTATGAATATGTCAACCAAAATGGAGGCATATGATTTGGTAAATCTGTTGATACAAAACTGTTTAAAAGCATGATAGGATTTTTGTTATACTTAACTGCAAGTAGACCTGATATCATGTTTAGTGTAAGTATGTGTGCTAGATTTCAAGCTAATCCTAAAGAGCCACCCTAACTGCTGTAAAAAGAATTTTTAGATACCTAAAACAGACTTGCAATCTTGGTATTTGGTACCCAAATGGCACATCATTTGAACTTGTTAGATATACTGATGCTGATTATGCTGGAAGTAGGATTGATCAAAAAAGCATTAGTGGTACATGTCAATTTCTTGGAACATGATTGTGTCTTGGTTTAGCAAGAAACAAAATTTAGTAGCTCTCTCAACTACAAGGGCTAAGTACATAGCTGCTGGTAGCTGCTGTGCTTAGGTGTTGTGGATTAAACATCAACTTGAAGACTATGGACTTACTTTTGACCATATTCCTATAAAGTTTGACAATACTAGTGCAATGAATCTGACCAAGAATTCTATTCAATACTCTAGAACCAAACATATTGAGATTAGGCACTATTTCATTAGAGACCATGCGCAGAAAGGTGATGTCAATCTACAGTTTGTTAGTACTGATTATCAATTGCTGATATTTTTACCAAACCTCTAAATAAAGACAAATTTTGCGTGATTTGAAGAGAACTTGGTATGTGTAATCCTTTTTGATAAATATTGTTTATTAAGATGTGTTTATCCTGAATGTTAATTCCTTAAATCATCTTACTTTGAGCAATGTCAATTATTGACAATGTTGACAATGATGACTAAGCTTGGTGCTTGAGGATGCATGAGTGTCATCACTATTAACTAGTGCTAGCAATCGCTGAATATTTGTTGAATTCATTATATGATCACTGCACATTGGCAGCACTTGTTAAAAGTGCTCGCACCACTGCATACTTATGACTATCTTATTTTAGCATATAGATACTGAAAGCCCTAAATTGTCAGCCTCACTCAATATTTCAGTTTTCAAAATTTTGAAAATAACCGTTTCCTCCATTTCCCAAATCCTCAAAACCACCATCCTATACATCAATCTAGACCTCAATCCAACAAAAACCTCTTAAGGAACTTCTGTAGCAACAAAAATTGAAGGAATGGCAACAATATCTCAGGATCCAAGTGCCGAACAAGTAGTAACTGATCCTCTTGCCACTGATCGAGGAAAGAAACAAAAAATCAAAAAAGAAAAAGGGGAAACAAGTGCAATCGGAGAGAAATCGAAAAAAGGTAGAAAGGATGACAAGGGAAAGGGTGTGGTAGAAGAAGAACCAGACTCTAATGTTCTGGAAAACGACCCCTACTTCAATTGGGTCTCACTGAAACAAAGGTACGAAACTTCCTTCTATACTAGGAAAGTTATCAAAGGTAGATTTGTCAATTTTGACTTCTTTGAGGGGATGGGAATCAGTTTTAGAGAGGAATTTTCTAATCTGGGTTGGTTAGAAATGGCGAGTTTGAAAGAAAGACTTTACCCAGAACTGGTGAGGCATTTCTATGCCAATCTTAGGCCCTCCAAGAGGAACCCTGACAGATTGACAAGCTTTGTGAAGGGAATAAAAATAAAAATCATTGGAAAGATTCTAGAACAAATTTTCGTTCTTCCTAGGGTAGGGATTGAACACAGACCTAAAATTCTTAGAGATGTATTCTCTATGATTTTTGAACAAGTGGTACAAAGCAAGAAAAAGAAGTCCCTAACATCTGATGAGCTTTCCTTATAGCTCAAACTAGTTCATCACTTTCCTAATCACTGTCTAGCTCCAAGGAGTGGCAGGTTTGACTATGTTTTTGAAACAGAGTTGCTTCTATTGTGGTGCTATGCTAGTAAGGATAAGAAATCTCACATGACCACCATCCTTATAGATAAAATGATGGCAGCTTTAACTCACAAAACCAGTGGCCTACCCTACGTTATGACACTTACCAAAATCTTTAAACATTTTGGAGTTGAGCTCTCTGGAGAAAAAGGAGAAGCAATCAACGAAAGACAAGATGCGGTTAATGAGTCGACCTCGAAAAGTATGAGGTATGAGAAAAATGCAGAGACCAACCAATGGGTTCGGAAAAAGGATGGCCAGTCCACTGCTGCCTCATCCTCACAAGTAGAACCAGAGGAGCCTGAGGGCATTGATTTTGAAACCAAGATGGTTGAGCTACTGCCTCAGTTTGATTCTAAGATTTGTCATTGTTTGACTATGGTTGAGAACCTGGGGACAAAAGTGGACCAACTATCTAAAGAGGTGAAAACCATCAAGTTGGAGAAAAAGGAGGTTATTCTGAAAGCCATAGAGGAAGGAAATCCCTCTACCTTTGACAAGGTAGCACCTGAATCTGTAGAAAAAAATTTTGAAGAGGAGGCTTCTGAAGAAGGGGATTTTGAAGAAGAAGATTATGAAAAAAAGAGATTCTGAAGAGGAAGAATTTGCAGAAAAATAACTCAGTGAGAAAGAACTAGAAAAAGGGAAGCAAAGGAAGTTGCAAAACTAGAAAAAGAACAAAAAATGGAGAAAGAATCTAAAGAAGCAGTTGTTGAGCAGCCTATAGAGAGAGACAAATAAGCAAGTGCCAGCACCTGAGATTTCTAGAGCCACAAATAAGGGGAAAGCACCTATTACAAGTGCTAACCCATCTGAACCTCATCCCTCTTTTCCTCCTCCCACCATACCCAGATACAAGCAAAGAGCCCACAAGAAAACGGCTTTCCCTCCTATCACCAAAGCTTATGGCCTTAGAGACCGACCTGGAAAGGGTGGCTCTAACACCCCTAATGATCCTATTATTGTGTGACTATGCATTGCATTTCAGTTTTTATGTTTAGTACCTAAAACTTTTAGTTGTTTGTTTTTGTGGTGGATATTGCTGGAAATGGACCGGCTAGCAAGACAATTTATTTCTATTTTAATGCTCTTTCTATATTTTTGTCCATCTTGCTTGAGTAACTACTAATGGGTTGTCTGATGCTTGGTTACTCACTTCTTGGTTTGTTGTTGAATAGTTACTTACTGAATGGTTATTCACAAATTACATATTTGATGCTTGGTTGCTTGCTACCCTTTAAATAGTTTCAATTCTATTTTAACATTTTTGCTGTTGTACCTATCATGATTCTTTCCTATCTTATTTTTTATTGCTTGACAAAAAGGGAGAGAACTGACTTGTTCAAGGGGGAGAATTGACTTGTAGAGTGTTTGATTACTGAATAAGAAAAAATAAAAAAAATCCTTTATTAAGGGGGAGGATAATGTTTCCCAATTATCATGATTTTTCATATTTAAAGAAGGTTTTGTCATCATCAAAAAGGGAAAGATTATTGACCCAAGGGTTAATCTCCATAGTTGATAGATGATTTTGATGATAACAAAAGCTAGTCATTATGAACTAATGTATTTAACTTGAATGTGCAGCTTAGTATGATAAAACCTATTTAGATTTATGGGCAATCATGAACTGTGGAGTACCATAGACGATCTTGTCAGCACCTCATAAGAGTGCCAACACTATTAATGGAACATATGAAGACCGTGACAAAAACAATATCTACAGCACCTTAATTAAAGTGATGATACCTGCAGAAGAAGGATTTTGGCTTGGTTATATATGTGATTAATGACATCCATGGCCAATAAAGACTCTTGATCCCCATATTCATATCAATTCATTAAAAGTATCATGAAGCTTGAGAAAGTTGTCCTTATAGCATTGTGGAGAAAATTAATAAGAGGAGCAAATCAAAGATTATCGACAATATAGAAGATTGATGGCACCTAATAGTCTGACAGAGTGAAAGTTTTCACCAGCAGAAGCAGTTTCTTGTTTTTTAAATAGTTAGATGAACGAAAGGCTAACAAAGTATAAAAATACTTAAAAAGTTTAGAAAGCTATCAAGAAGATCGGTAGAGCTCAAACACATTCACACCATTAAATATTGATTGGCAAAATGAATAAGAGATATCTATGGATAGCAACTGCAACTAGAGCAGAGAACCAGATTGCTCACAATCTTGTGAAAAAGCAAAGTGGCAAAAGAGGCAGGGAGACAGATTGGCAACACAAGATAAAGACTGCTGACAATCTTGGAGAAGAATAAATGATAAAAGAAGCAAGTAAATGGAGTAGCAGCACGAGATAAAGAATGCTGGCATTTTTGTTGAACAACAATGACAAAAGAACTGGCAAGCCAAAATTGGTAATACTAGGGAAACAATTGCTAACAATCTCGATAAAATTCATAGCGAAAGAAAGGAGAGAGTCAGATTGGCAGCACTAGCAGAAGATTCCTGATAATCTCGGTAGGCAACGAGAATTCACTCCAACAGGCAGATTTTTTAATCTGTCTTAGCCTCTCGCGCATTTAACGCACCTTCAACGGCTATAACGGCTATTTCTTCTAAGAGACTATAAATATATGAGTTTAAACTCATTTATGGGCAAGAGACAAGGATCTTTAAGTGCAAAAAATCCAAATGCCCTAAATCTTTCTCATTACTCTACAACTGCTACCAACTGAGAGAAGCCATTGAGCTGTAACATTTATTATCTTCACTTTTAAGAGTGATAGGCGTTACATAGCAACCTCATTACTTCTGAAAAAGTTTTTGTAAACCTTTAGAGCTTGAGTGTAACTTGGGTAACACTTGTAAAATCGAGAGTTTGGATTGGAGCTTCTTGGTAGTAAGGATTCTGTGTGAATCGTTGAGTGTAATAGTGAACTAGGCACTTGAAGAAACCAGCAGCTATGTAAAGTAAAGATTACATAGTGGAATACCTTTGAAGGGATCGAGGATGAGAGGACATAGGTAAGGATTAAGCCGAACCTCTGTAAATCTCTTGTTCTCTACTTACTGTTGAATGTGTGTATGATAATTATTGAATGTTTGTGCATGCTACTTATGTTTGTTAGTAATCTTAAGTTGTATCAGTATTACTTGATAGTTGTCTTCAACCAATTATAAATTAATTTTATTTATACTATAGGCTCCACCTTAATTTCAGAAAGAACCCAATTCACCCCCCCCCCCTCTTGGGACATTCTTTTAGCCAACATAGTGGACCTCTCGGTTTCTTCTAGGACTTATCTTTGGATCGGTGGGCTCTCTTGAGTGACTACTGGCATTGCCCTTTGGCAAAGCAACAGGTAGCTTCCTTCCTCAATTCGAGAAGACCTTAAAATAAGAAGTGAAGGCAAGCCCAATTTTTTGTTCAACCATTAAACCTTTTAAATTATAAGGGCCCTATAAAGACATGTTCTATCAATGAAGGGCAAACATAGATTTATGAATATCAAGATGCAGCTTAGCTTAAAAAGATCAACATCAAATATGTATAAAACCACACAAAATAAGAATAATTGGTCGTGAGATGATTAAGACCATATTAGTGACAATGTAGTAGTGTAAGCGTGGACTTCATTGAGCTTAATAAGAATTTAGACCCTAGGCATGATCTAGGATGGCATACCATGCCTAATGGCTTCTAGATTGATACACCTAGAAGTCAAACTTGTTTCATCCTATGCTTTCGATTTTTTTTATTTTATGGAATTCCAGCCCTACCTCTCCAAAGGTTGAAACATTGAACCATAAAGATATGACAGTTTTCACACACATGAGTAGGTAGCATTCCCCTCTTGTCACATAACAATGGTAGATACACTCACAATCACTGGTAGCCCTTTCCATAAGTGATGGGAGAGGGAATCAACAAAAGGTCAATCTAAGTGTGAGATAATTCACAAATATTTAACAATGGAGGAACCATTTAAAATAGATCATAAAGACAGATTTCATATTCTAAGAAATCTCGAGAAGTGTGCATTAAATGAATATGAAACACCAATATGGTAGAGATCATCAAAATCGTTGACTTATATTTATGCAAGTGATCATGCACACAAGATTCAATCTTAAACAAGCATGCACATTAATTTGTTCATAATTGAATATTTGCCCCAATGAATGTGCATATGTAGGACAAACACTATCAAAAATGTTTTTGGTGTTTTTGATTTTTTCAAAGATTTAATCATCCCATGCTTGCCAATATACGCTAATCTTCCTTTTGAGGGTGTAGCTACTTGCTGCTTTGCAAAGACGTCCTTCGAAAGTCACTACTTGGATTTCAACGACCTACGCGATTGATATTCATCTCTCACCCTTTTGTATTGCCCTTTCCTTTGCACTTTCTATTTCTCTCTCCATTCTTTTTAGAGTGAGAGATTGTTTTTGAATGTGGTGCTTGTGCTATCATTTTCTTCGAGTTGAGGGCATCACAAATCAAATTCATCCATAAGAGTATGAAACAAAGGGGATAAACCAAAAATCACTGCTCAGTCCATTTTAGATATATTTATATGACACGAAAGCTCCTGATTCAAGGTAAAAATGATAGGCAAAATAGGATGCAGAATAATAAAGGATAGAAGAAAATGAACGAATCTAGGGAACATCCCTTTTCATTGTACTTTGAAAAACACCTCCAAACAGGTTTTGGAACCACACCAACTTCTTCTATGCTCCATTCGCATGGTTCATCTCTTTGGTACCAATGACCTTAGCATCAATCAAATCTTGTATTTTGTATTTCAGGATGAGACAGTGCTCAGTATCATGCCCTTGTCTTCCAGAATGGTACTCACAAACAAGAGCCGAGTTGAAGGTAGGGGCAAAGGATTAGACAATGGTGGCAGGTATGGGCGCCAGAAGGTTAGCTTATAGGTGATCATGATAGACCTTCGTTTGGGTGTAGGCTAGGGGGAAAAGGCATGAGGTCGCTGGGCCTGCCTGCGGGGATTGACATGTGGTTGGACTGCCATTGGCTTAGGAGCAGGTGCTTAAATAGCCACAGATGGCTGAGACTGGTATTGCGGGTGACATTACGGTGGCTAAGCAGATAAGATGGCAAACACTTCTACATCCTTTCGACCTATTTCCCATGCTGCGGGTACCTTCTTTGCTAATCTTGCAAAAAGTTCTTCAATTTTAGCATAGGGGTCAATGATCCTCCAATTTTTAGGTTATTCTCTATCATCTCCCCTTACATGATCAACTCTGAGAAGCTCTTCCCTATGCTTGTGCAGAGCTTTTCATAGTACATGCCTTGGAAGATATGCACGAACAGTTGCACATACTCCTCTTCTAAAAGGGATTGACTTGTGTTGTTGCTTCTTTCCATCTAAGGGCATAGCTTTTGAAGATTTCTTTTTCTCCTTTGCTCATTGTCATCAAAGACCAACGGTCAGAAGTAAGATCTATGTTGTGGTGGTATTGGGCTTTGAATGCATCAACCAGTTCAATCCATGTTGTGACTTTCCTCAGATCAAATAGAGCAAACTACTGTAGAGCGAACCCAATCAGGCTGTGTTGGAAAAAGTTGCAATAGCAACTTTGGGTCATTCCCATGGCCACTTAATGCCCCAGCATAAAGGCAAAGGTGGGCTATAGGATTGCTAGTGTCATCGTATTTTTGAAAATCGGGCATTTTGAACTTGATAAGCCTTGGATGGTCCAGGGAGAAGCAAAGCTCAACGTAGGAAGTGAGCCTGAAAGGGTCATGGCCATGGAGGCTCCGTAGTGAGTCTTCCAAACCTTGGATCTTCAAGCTAAGAGGGTTTGGCCTCTTTTTCTTTAGTGTTGGCCCCGTTGGAGTCCTCTTTATTTTTCCCTATAGTGTCAAATTGGAGCACAATCCTTGGGTTGGTAGGTTTAGAGTCTTTGGAAAAAAACGTGGATGATGATGGGGCTAAAGCAATATCTTTCATAGCCATGGCTTGGATAAGCTTAAACATTTCGTCGATCTTGATTCTCATCTCATTGACCTCCTCTCGAGAGACTAAGGAGGACTTTTTAGGTTTAGTTGCCATTAGCAAAGCTCTTTATCGGGTGATGATCGGGTCTCTAGGTGGCTGTGAATCTTTCTTATGAGCAATGATGTTTCTTTATAGTGTAGTCTCTTGTCTCTGTGAAGGAAAAAGAAAGAGAAAGAAAACACGGACACAAGTTACACGTTAGTGTTTGAATTTTAGAAAACTTTATGCAATGCATGCCTTAGGGGTGTCCCTACTTGAGAGAGAGACTAAACATGATGCATTCAGCTCACTTTTTGGAGGTAGAGAGTTTTGCTCCTGTATGCAGATACTGTGATATCCCAAACCTCTATTCAACCTTATTAATGAGAATTTTTAGTTTATGCAATATTTGATATTAATTATTTCTTCTTTTGGGTCAAAATTGACCAATAAGAACTTGTGTTGTAGTTGGTGTTGGAGGTGTGAGACACATGGGATTATTTCCCATGTGTGTCTTCTACTAACACACACAAAACACACACACACATATACACAACTCTCACAACCGATTGGGAGAGGGAGGAAGAGAGAAAGGGGAGAAGGAAGGGAAGATTGAGGGAAGAAAGGCTTGAAGCAAGAAGATTGAAGCCATTGAAGACCTCACCAAGCTTGAAGAATGTAAGATTTTATTTCTCTCTCTCTCTACAATTACATATGTATATGTATCTATCATGTGTAGATGTGTTGGGTCTTTGTATGTATGTATATATATGAGTTGGGTTTGTCTTGAGGGATTCCTTGAGTCCCAATTAGTTGAAATTGAGAGCTTGTAGCTCAATATTGAAGGATTGGAAGTGGTGGTTTGAAAAATCCCAAAATATGAGAATTGTTAGGGTTTTGATTCCTTCATTTGATCCCTTTGTTTTGATTGTTCTTTCTCCGCCATTTTGAGTTATTGTCATCCTTGTGGGCTAATCTGTGAGCCCTAGGAGTGTTGGAAAGGTTTGGTTGTGTTTGGAGGAGTTTTAGGTGAGTTTTGGATTGAGAATGGTTGCTGCGTAGGCGGGGTCGTTGGAACGCCCAACAGGGCCGTTCGAACGACCCGAGAGCAGAGTTCCCATTTTTGCCTAGCGTTCCAACGGCCCTCTCGGGCGTTGGAATGGTCAGAGAGAGGGTTTTCCACTTTTGCCTATCGTTGGAACTACCATTTTGGGCGTTCCAACGGTTAGGTATTTTGGCCTAGGGCGTTCCAACGGCCCGGTTGGGCATTGGAACGGCACTACTTAGTAAAATGGGCATAACTTTCACTAGAAAACTCGGATTGATGCACCATTTGAAGCATTAGAAACTAGATTAATAGACCTTTGTACTCATATCAAGTTTGTTTCCTAATTCCTTATATATTGAGAGATATAGGGGTTTGAAGTTGACCCAAAATCCATGCTAACAACATTTTTTCCAAAATTTTAGTCCACTTTCCATGAAGCATAACTTTTTCACCCGAAATGTGTTTTTGGCTCATGACCTATCAAAATAAAGACCTTTAGGCCTATTTTCAAATGCAACTAGCCTTGGGTGTGAAATCATCGTTGAGGGGTGGTTGGGACTCGATGAAGGAGTCGACATTTCAACTTTCATGTTCAAATCTCAACCCCATGTTCTTATTTTACATCGGGGCTTTGTCCTATAGTTGAGCCTTGTTCTCCCGTTGTGAGAATGAGGTGTTGTTGAGTTGGGGTTGAGTGCGTTACATGCTTAGTCATGACTTGTGTGTTATTGCTTTGCCTTAGAGTCTTATATTGATGTTTCTTTACTTCTACGTGCATTTGTGTAGGAATACCTTGTTTGTCACCCGTCCAATTGGAGAAAGGTGAGTAACGATATGCCATGAGTAAAACTCTAGTATTTTATAAATGTTTTAAGTTTACCCCTATATCATGAATGATTTTCATACATTTCAATGCATAAATGATACGTTCAATTACAAATGTCATATTTCAAATGCATGCAAGTTATATTTATGTTATGAATGAAAATCATAGACTATAAAGTTGAATGAAAATAGATGCTAAGTTTCCAATGTATGGTGCCAACTCGGGTCTTCTCGTGGCAAGACCTTAATCTAGCCCGATAGTCCTACGATAGGGGATGGGAAATAAACTATCTATGTTGGGAGACGTCCCTGGCCTAAAGAGCCTTAGCGTGACCTATACGGTTACTATGGAGCCTAGCTCATATGTCGAGTTGTAGCACACTTATGTTTTGAACTGAGAACCATGATATGTTCACATGTTTTACGACAAGTTATCAACTGCTATATCAAGAATAATGTTATGTTGCATCTCTTCTTATGATACTATGTTTCAAATGATGTTTACATTTCCTATGAGTTCCAAGCCTACTCTTTAAACGTTTAAAAGCTCATTTCCTTATGCATAAATGATTCTCTATCCATGTACGTTGGATATAATTGCTAGTCCATGATATTTTCTCGCTCATGCATCATTGTTATTCACTAAGCATTAGCTTACGTTTTCTCAAATGATTTTCAGGTAGCCAATCCGGGAGGCCTTAAAGTCAGGCCATATGTGGATTTTAACCTATGGCCCACGGGTCTATGATTTTTGTAATTTTTGAGGGCTGGACCCAATGTTTTGTAATGATATATTGCTATAACTTTGGTGGACCTTGATTGGGTCCTTATGTATGTTATGTTTGGGATTAGGCACAGCTCTACCATGTATGACACAGATCATGTTTTCAGGTTATTAAAAGTTCTATTTTCCACAATTATGCATCATTATAAATGATTATGCACAGGTGATCAACTAGTTTATGTAATGCGGCCTTGGGTAGCCTTGCTACTAGCCGGTCATGTACCCTAAATCCGTATAGGCCGAGTTTTGGGGCGTGACAGATACTTTACCATTGGTTGAGAACATATATTCATTCACAAAAAATAAAAGAGTACATTGAACTTTGAGTTTAAATACAAGAAAATTGATGTACATTTTAATAGGGGAAAGGGGGAACATTTTTCTTGGTACTTCCACCTATCTACTTTTACATTTGACATCCTAAACTACTTTTGAGTCTTTAGAGTTGCCTTCTTTGAGTTAATGTTGAGGAGGTCATTGAGAGACCTTGCTTTTTGGTTGCTTATTGTCTTCTTGGAAACCCTATCTCTGTAAGTATAGAGGGATTGGGGCCCCTCTTCATAGAATGACTTGAAATGCATGCCATGAGTCCTTAGAGTTATGTATGCAAGAGTATAAGGAGAGAGAGAGAGAGTGCAATTGCAAAGTAAGCATGCATGCATGAGCATTATACAAGCATTATAACAGCAGGAATAGACATGAATAAAGAAAAGTAAAGAGGTCACCCTTTCCTCCATGGTTTTTAAAATTGACGTGCGTGTCTTAAATCCGGCAGAGGTTCGGCTATGCACGGGTTTCTACATAAGAATGAGGTTGAGGGTTTACTAATACTTCCTAAGAAGGCTCGGTTCTCAAATCTTCAAACCTAGGCCCATTCCTCGAGTTGGTGCCATTATCGATTGGTGATCCGAGTGGGGGAACTATCAAAAGGCCGTAGGCTAAGAAACTAACACAACATCTGTCCACAATCAATATACTGTTCTCCCTTCTAACTAGAAGGGTAGTAACAAGGTAATAATGTAAGTATGCAAATGCTAGTGCACGTGCAATGTGTGTGCGAAATTTTGAAAAATCAAATAAAGGGCCCAACAGCTCACATCTATCCTATTCATCCATGGCATACATGGCAGTTAATATGGCATAAAAGAAAATGTGAACAAGGGTCCACCTACAAAACAAAATGCAAAAAGCCAGTACCTTGATGAGAAACTTATTGCAAGATAGAATGATTGAATATGAATTGAATGCAAGAGATGACATATTTTTTTAAAACAATTTTAAAATGTTTTTTTTTTTGAAAATTTTGAAGCAGATAGAATTGGAGAAATTAATTGAAGATTCTAGATGGGTGAAGGGTGAAGAGACATGATAATGGCTTAACTTTCTAAGCATCCCCAGTGGTGTCACCAGCTATCGCACCCTAATTTTTTGCACCATCGAGATGATGTGTGGGAAACACACTGTACTCTCTCGTTATAACTCATCCTCTTAGAAGGACGAGTGCGACTAAGTTTGAATTAGAAATTGATTAGAATAAGGGCTTTTGGAAAAAAAGTTTAGAGTCACCATCTAATTTTGTTAAGGTGAGTTAGGTCACCTAAAACTAAGTGCAATCCAAAAATTAAACTTAGGGTTTTTGAAAAGGTTTTGGAAAACTTCCTCAAGGGAGGGTTTTTGGAGAAAACAGGTTGTTTGGAAAACTTTAGAAAGATTTAAGCCCTTTTTGAAAATAACTCCGTTTTGGTATTTGAAAACAGTGATTCTAGGTTCGAAGGTTGGTTACGTACAGGGAAGATGTACTAGGCTATCACCCTATCCCGCATTTACGGTACCTACATATCTTTTTACCCTAGATTCACTTATTTAGAATATTTGATTGTCCAATATCTAATTATATCCACTTTGAGAATTTTAGAAAGAAGTTTGAGTCATCATTTTAGGGATGAGATGGTCCATGATATGCAAGTGCATGATAAGAATTTGAAGAGAGATTTTGGAAAAAAGAATTGGAATTTTGAAAAATTTATGACCGCACCCATGAGGGTTGCCTACATATCCTTTTGTTGGGAATTAGGTCAGTTGTAGTTCGGACTCGGGCTTCGTTTGAAAATAAAAACTTTTGGGTCTTGTTTGATTTGAAAAGATACTTTGGGTCCTTTAGAAAATTTGATTCGAGAAGGATTTTGATTTGAACTTTGAATGGAAGATTGGAAATTGAACGTTGAAGTAAAACTTGGACTTATTTTGGAAAGTTTGAATTAAACTTTGAAATCATTTTGATTTAAATTGGAGTTTGAAAACCGTCTTGGTTTAAAAAAGAAGTGAAATTTCCTAACTTTGGGTTAGGGTTGAACTAGGGCTTAGGCATCCTAGGACTTAGGTAACCTAGGGTTGAAGCACGTAATCGAATTGGAAAATTTTGATTTGAACTTGAAAGACTTGATTCTAGAAAGTTTGATCTTAGAAAGATTGGACTTAGGAAAAATTGGAAAGGATTTGATTTGATTTAGAAATATTTGATTTTAACAAACTTGGAAAGTTAGAATTTGAAAAGTTTTGAATTAGGAAGGTTCCAAATTAGGAAAGTATCATTATTGGAAAGTCTTGATTTAAGGAAGATTCGACTTTGGAAATATTTGATTTTGAAAAGTTCCAAATTAGGAAAGTTTTAATTTTGGAAAGATTTGGATTAAGAAAGGTATGAATTAAGAAAGATTTGAAATTAGAAGGGTTCGAAGTTTGGAAATATTTGAGATTAGGAAAGATTTCAAAAAATATGAAAGGTTTGAAAGTTTGAAATTAGGAAAGATTTGAAAGTTTAAAATTAGGAAATGTTTGGTCTCTATTTCCTAAAATTGAAGATTGGATTTTGTTTCCAAAAAAGATGATTTGATTTTGTTTCCTATTTGGACAAGATTTGATTTGACTAGAAATTAGAAATCTTTACTTCTGGAAATCTATCATTTTATGTGACTTTTAAATTAGGAAATCTATGATTCGAAGTTGAACTTAAGTTTGGAAATATAAGATTTCATGTAGAAAATGGTTTTGGAAATCTAGGTTTTGATACAAATAGAAAGTGATGATTTTTTATGTGAGAAAACTAGGGTTTTGACTTGAACTTCAAAACTAAGAGTTTTTGAAATATAAATATTAGAAAAGAGTTTTTAGGAACTAGATTTGCAAAATGATTTTCGAAAGATTTGAATGTAGATTTTTGAAAGTTTCTTAAATATCTTACTTTCCTAAAATGATTCTAATCAAGAGAAGACTAGAACCATTCTAGGGTTGTGATTTTGACAACTAGGGTTTGAAACCCTAATATGGACTTTGATGGTCTCTTTGAATGTAACACTTTTTTAAAACAACCCTAACCATAAAATGGCTAGAATCATCTTAGAGTTGTGATTTCTTGAAAAACAATTTAAGATTTGAACTCAAATTTAGACCTTGGTGGTCACTTCAATATAACACTTTCCTAAAACAATCCTAACCATGGAATGGTTAGAATCATCTTAGGGTTGTGGTTTTGAAAACACAACCCTAAGATTTGAAGAAAAAGGTTTTGAATGCAAGTTTTGAAAATAACTTTTAATGCAAGTTTGAAAACGCCTTTGAATGCATAATCATGATAGCAACAATGCAATAGGGACATAAACATATAAGGTTGGGCTTCACGACATAACCAAGGGGGCCGGACCCACACCGTCGTAGGTTGTACTAAAAAAGAAGCCTCAACACGGTGATTCCCTCCAAGGCCTTCGTAGGCATGAACCGGGAAGTCCCTTGTTTCAAGCATGCAAGAAAATGAGATAAAAGATGAAGATTAAAATAGAAGAAAACTCAAGTGGGTTAAGAGAGAGAAGATAGAGAGGGGGATTACATAATTTAACTAGAAACCCTACTTTGTCTTCTCTTTGCTTTGATGCTTTGATGGTGGACTTTGCTTGAACTTTAAGTAGAGCTTCAAGAGCTTTCAAGGGTTGGACCGTTAATGGATGCTTGGAGGCAAGGATTTGAGTGTATAGATTGTATAGAGGCTAGAGTTTGAGTCTATAGAGGCTAGGGTTCGAGGGGGGCTTGAAAGAATTAGGCTTTTGAGGGAATTCGAGCTTTGTTTTTAGAGAGGTAGAGTTTCTAGAGTGATTTTGCAGACCCAGAATACGCAGCGGGGTGGCCTGTATTTATAGGTAATCGAAGTTTGCTCTAGCGCCTATTATAATGGCGCAAGGCCAATTTTTGGCTTGGAGCCACTACTAGTATCGCCAATCACTTTAGGAAACCTCTTAAGGTGGTAAGAAACAAATTTTTGACCCTTGGGATGCAAGGAAAAAGATTTAGGCACCTGTCCTAGTGACTAGCATGCAAATTTTGGCTTGGCTTCACTAGGAGTGACTCTGAAAACTCCGGGAATGATCCAAAAGATTCTGAGTAACCAAACTTGGCCGGGAATGGATGAAAACCTTTGAAAGAGTGTCCTAGATGTAGTTGACTTGAGAATCAAAGTCAGAATAACTGAAAAGGGTGGCTAGCCCACTAGAGGCAAAATGGTCAATTAAACCAGGGGGAACACCAAGATCTACCTAGAATGATTTGTGAGAAGACTTGAAGATTGGAAACACTATTGAGAGTGTTCTGAGAGATTTTCAGTTTGATACCCGGAGACGGTGTGTTCCGAGAGATTTTCGATTTGATACCCAGAGCCGGTGTGGTTGGAAAAGGCGACTAGCCCACCAAGGGTAAAACAATCATTTCACACTGGGTTTACCAGAATGGACTCAGAATGATCCGAAAAGGTATTGGTAAGTTAAGAATACTGTTAGAAGCATCCCTAGAAGATAACCGGTATGATACCCAGAACCGGTGTGGTTCCTAGAGGCAATTAGATGCCTAGGGACAAAATGGTTATTTGCCTTTAAGTAGGCACGACAGGCCCAGGAGATGACCAGTGGACTGGATTAGAGCTTGGAGGGTGGCTTGGAGTCTAAATATGCATGTGATGTTTGAAAGTGAGACCGGTCAGGCCCGAGATCGCCGAGAGGGCAAAAATGGGGTGCTTACAAATATGTGTCAAATTCAGGGTCATCTCTCACATTCTACCATATGGAATCCTGCTCATATGCAACGGGGGAAATGAGGTGGCGGGGGGTGGCGCCACGCAATCAGACCTGTGAACTAGTCGCATATGATAAAGATGATAACTGACTATGGTATTTATATACTGGCATCATCAGAGTTATATGTGATGTGGATGGATAAGTAATGTCAAAGGGCGGTGGCATCTCCTACAAAAGTGATGGTTGAGGTGGCCGTGCCATGGTAAGGAAGTGATAGGAAATGATGAACTTGTCAGTTGACCTCTTGTAGGCTCACCAGTGATGAGGTACAGAACTTGTGTATCCTGTATATGTCCTCTAATGCCTCTAGGCTACCATACCCGCAAATAGCACAATTTGCAAACTGGTGCATGGTCGTAACCTGAGGAGTTTGTAAATTGAAGCATCATTTTTAAGGCTCTTTAACAAATCACAATATCTTTTTTACATAATTAAAAATAAAATAAAATCTTATCATTATCTCTACGAGCCCCCCACTCTGAGACAATAGCTAGATTGCCCACAAATGGTGTGTGATACGTCGGTACCACTCTATATATGGGTCGCCATGTCTCATCGCTCCATCGATCGGTACCCGAAGCACAATATGATCACGCCGCTTGCCGCATCACTGGATGTACTTACGATGTTTGGTGCTCCAATCACAACTAAGTCTACTTTACCTATTGATAGCATATAAGTCTGCCAATGTATCATGATGATCTAGTATAACCTGTCTGAAACCAAACTGTCGGCATACACAATAAGGTAAATAACACTCAACAACCTCGATGCACAATAATGGGGATCGAGTCATTCATATATCGCTCCCAGCACGGCAATAATCTAGAAGAGAATCAATCATAGCATCGTATGCTCTAGATGAAATACAATGTTGAGATTTATCATACCCATTAGTAATAGTAATGATGATTTTCAACTACAAAATGTAAAATCATGTACGAACGAGCACAATGTGGGTGGCGACTATTCCAAGCAAATGTTGATCTCCATTTGACATAAATGTCAAAAATAATATATGCTTATTATTAGAGAGTTAACTTTTAAAGCAAAATCTCAGCTTTAAAGTAATGACTAGTAATTAAGTGGTGAATGCCTACTCCCTATGGCCTACTCGAAAACTGCACCCCTCGTACAAGTAAGAGCTACTGCGCTTCAGTATGCTCATCTTTACAAAGGGGGCACATGTTGACTCTACACCTTGATTTTGATGATAACCAAACCTTGTGTTAAGTTTACTAATGCATTTAATTAGTGTGCAGATTAATAAGGATTATAAGTTAGACTTAAAGTTTGAATTAAAGTCTAATTGATATCAAAATGGATGCACAACACTTATAAGCTCAAACAAAGCACCAAAAGTTAAGCCATGCACCAAAATAGAGCAATTACACCCACTCAATCTTCAAACAAAAGATTTACATTTGAAGAGATTGAAAGTGCTCAAAGGGAAACTTCATTAAGTGTGAAAAGACTAAATGAAGATGATTTAGATTCGAAGAGATTGAAGGTGTTCAAGAAGACGATTTTTCATGTCTGGAAAATCCTCATAAAGAATTCATAAGAGGACTACATCAAAGTTGTGAAGATTCAAGAAAGCTAATATGCATTGACAGCACTTAAAAATAAACTTCATTTAGTCTCTAATGAAGTGATCCTGAAGAAGAAGATATCAGCATCGTGTATATGAAGCTTTACATGGATGACAAGGAAATTGGCAGCTAGGCAACAAAGAACATATGATCATCAAAACAAAAATTCAATCCAAATTGAATGAAAGACATCTTTGAAGGATTGAAGACTTGGAACTATCATCATGACCCAAAGAGAAGACTCCTTGAAGATCTCAAGTGTTTTTGAAAAACATCATACCCTAAAGAGAAGATCCATTGAAGAACATCCCTGGATTATTTGAAACTAAACTGATCAAGAAAAGCATGAAGGACAGTTTCTGCGTTATGTGTCGACACATGGGTTTGATGTGTCGACACATGAAGATAATGGACACACTCTGGGAAATGCAAACTTGATGTGTTGGCATATGGGGTTGATGTGTCAACACATGAAGATAGTGAACAAAATCTGGAGAATGTAAACTTGATGTGTCGACACATGGAAGGCAAGTGTCGACACCTAGAGACTAACGATTATATTTTTAAATGTTATATTGAAGTGGGCGCACATTTAATGAAACTCTAACAACCTCCAACGGGTGAAATCAATTCAGGACTTTATATATAAGCCTCCAAATGCATTTATGAACAAGAGATACAATATTCACTAATTGAGCTAAAAAAACCTAAAAATTCTCTTTGTTCTCAAGTTGGTAGTTGTGAGCTATTCAATTCCCATTTTACTATTCATAAAGAGTTTCCATTTCGTTTGTATATTATTCATATACTTGTAAGTGAGAGTTGAAGTGTACTCTTGCAAAAGAAAAACACTTGTAAGTTGAAGTGGATGTTGGACAAAATCACTTGGTAGCTGAAAGAACTTGGGAAAGAGTTCTTGTGTAAAAATGAGTTGAGCACTTTGGAAATCAGCATCTACTTTGTAATTAGAAATTGTATAGTGGAAGGAGATTTTAAGGGGATCTTGGGGTGAGGATGTAGACCATGAATTGTGGTTGAACCTCAGTAATTCTTGGTGTGTTTTCTTGTGCTCGGTTTTCATTCCATTGTTGTTTACGTTGCATTGCAAATATCTTAAGCTACTGTTTTATTGATTAGATTAATTTTAATTGATTTTAATTGCCTTAATTTTTAATAAACCCAATTCACCCCCCTCATGGGTTTTGTTTTGGGCCAACAATTGGTGTTAGAGCTAGTATTCCTGTTGTAGGCTTAACATCCTAGGAATAGGTCCATGGCGACCAACTTTGGAAGCTCTCTTGGTGAGGGTCAATCTACAAATAGACCACCTATGTTTAATGACACTAATTACAATTATTGAAAAAATAGAATGAGAATATACATACAATCTGTTGACTATAAGTTGTGGAGAATTATTTTAAATGGTCCCAAAATTCCTACAATGAAAGTAGAAAGGGTTGATGTTCCTAAACCTGAATCTAAATAGGGTGAAGATGATTTGAAACTTTTGCGATCAAATGTTAAAGCCATGAACATTTTATATTGTGCTCTTGATCTTAATGAATTCAATCATATTTTCACTTGTGAATCGGCTAAGAAAATATAGGATAGACTAGATGTAACACATGAAGGTACTAATCAGGTTAAGGAATCCAAAATCAGCATATTAGTCCATAATTATGAATTGTTTAAAATGAAACTGGATGGGTCTATTACTGAAATGTTTGCAAGGTTCACTGATATTATTAATGGTTTGAAATCTCTTAGAAATGTGTATCCTAACAATGAGCAGGTAAGAAAAATCTTGAGATCATTGCCAAAGACTTGGAAAGCTAAGATCACGGCAATTCAAGAGGCAAAGGACCTCAACACATTGCCACTTGAAGAACTTTTGGGCTCTCTCATGACGTACGAATTAACACAAAAGCAACATACCCAAGATGATAAAGAAAAGTAAAGGAGAACTGTAGCATTTAAGTCCACCAGTCAAGAAGAGGAACCGACCAGTGATGAGAATGATGATGAAGACATTACTCTCATCGCACGAAAATTCAGAAGGTTTATGAAGAGGAAATGGAAAGGAGGAAAGAAGCATGAGGACAAAGGAGATTCTAGCAAAGAATCAAACATCATATGCTATGAATGTAAGAAGCCTGGCCATATAAAGGCTTAATGCCCCCTGCTCAAAAAGAAAGGAAGGAAAAACCAAGGGAAGAGGGCAATGGCAGTTATGACATAGAGTGACAATGAAGAATCTGGCTTCGAAGAAGAAGCCGAACCTCAAGAAGTGGCTAATCTCTATCTCAGGGATCATGAAGAAGACAATGAGGTATCAAACTCAAACTCATCTCAATTTACTTTCAATGAATTGCAAAATGCATTTGATGATTTATTTTTCGAATTCAAAAAGATGAGAATTAAAAATGGACTCCTCAAAAAGATGGTTTCTACTCTTACCAACAAAAATGAGGACTTGCAAAAAGAAAATTAAGTATTAAAAAATGAAGTTTGTGTATTGAGAGAAAAGATTAAGAAAAACTCTTTTCAAAAAGATTCTTCAAAGAAAAATCAAATTTTAAATTATAAAGTTAAACATTTGGAAACAACACTTTTTAAATATGTAAATGGAAAAGAAAAATTAGACGCAATCTTAGGTAAACAAAAGTGCTCACTAGATAAAGTTGGATTTGGTTTTGATCCTTTTAAAAGAAGAAAGTTTTCAAGAGGTAGATTTGTTTCTCCCACTAGAAAATCATAGATTTCATGTTTTTATTGTCATAAACTAGGACACATTGCTAGTAGATGTTATGCTTTGCAAAAATCTATTGCCCCTAATATTGCATGGGTCCCTAGAAGGCCACTAAAGACTAACTCCCAAGGACCTAAGATGGTTTGGGTACCTAAAGTCAAATGAACTCTTTTGTAGGTATGCTTTCAAGCTAAATCTAAGAAAGACCATTGGTACTTGGATAGTGGATGCTCAAGACATATGACGGGAGATGAAATACAATTCACATCTCTTTCACCAAAAGATGGATGGCTAGTCATATTTGGGGATAATAGCAAAGGCAAGATTATCGATATAGGTAGTGTTGGTAAGAACACTTCCACTTCTATTGAAAATGTCTTGCTTGTTAAAGGACTCAAACACAATCTATTGAGCATTAGTTAACTTTGTGACAAAGGATGCAAGGTTGTATTTGAATCCTCTAAATGTGATGTGATTGACATCAATAGTAATAAGACTATTCTCATTGGACATAGACAAGGCAACATATACATTTTTTTTATCTAAATGACTTATCTTCTTACAAAGTTGAATGTCTTGTTGCTGTGAATAGTGATAAAAGTTGGTTGTGGCATAGAAGACTTGGTTACATTATCATGAGCATACTTTCAAAAGTTTCTAAGAACGATTTGGTCAAAGGACTTCCAAAAATAAATTTTGATAAGGATAAAAATTGTGATGCTTGTTAATTGGGAAAGCAAACTCATATTTCTTTTAAATCATTGAATATGTTAACCACTTCTAGACCACTACAACTATTGTATATGGACTTATTTGAACCAACTAAGACTTTAAG